>VUYV01000030.1:4800567-4922166 GCA_008711295.1 Anarhynchus alexandrinus
GAGCGCACGGCGCGGTGTTAGCACGGAGACACCCCCCCGGTCCCGTACCCACCACCCACCCCCCCCCGCCGGTGGTCTCCGCGCACGGGGGCTGCTTGCAGCACCTCTGCTGGAGAGAAATGTGTACCCGCCAAAACAGCGCCCAAAAAGGGGAACGCTGGCTTATTGCAAAATTCCTGTCGAAGGAGACAACAACGATGCCCGTTTCTGGTGGTGGTGGTGGGAATAAAAAAAAAAAAGTCACAATTGGGAGGTGACACTCGCACACCTCTGCACTGTAAGGTAACCGTTCTGACTGCTCTGGGGTGCAGCATGGTCGCATTGGACTTTGCTGCTGTAAGGGGGCTATAGGCAGGACGGTGTCCTGTTAGTGCCACCGAACTGCTAAAAGGCAGTTTTCTGCACACCCCTAAGTACAGTGGTCAGCGGACCCGCTTCCAGTTGGGAAGGTAAAGGTCGTGTGTCTCATCAGATAGATATAAAAATGCACGTCAGGCAGAATAGCTCTTACGAATACGCTACCTGGGTCTTTCTCTGAAGTGGAGGCCAGCGCTGCGTTTGAGCGCACAGCGATATCCAGAGATCGACCTGTGGGGCAAAATGAAGAGGTTGCTAGATCTCACTCACCTCTGGTGGTTTTTCATCTTACTAAAAAAAAAAAAAAAAAAAAAAAAGTGGCACGTTCAGGTAAAAGGAATTGTTTTAGGTATTTCTACCTCCCACTAGCTCTGAACAGCAAGAAGAGGGCATGCAGCCAAGCCCCGCTTCGAGGATCACCCTGCATGGTTGCAACTGACTTTGATGCTGTAAATGCTTCTGAGAATTTTAGCAGCCTGAGATGTTTTAACCTAGCTAAAGCAGGGCGGGAAAAGCAGAAACCTTGCCCTGAGCAGTTTGTCTGCACGTGGTAAAAATCTCACTTGGGGACGAACAGTTTGTCTCTGGGAAGGGTGTGGGACTGGGATACGAATAGGCAGCGGCTGACAGCACATCTTACTGTCTTGGGTTAGGTGTAATTATCTTCCCACTTTTTACCATTATAAAACCTGTGGTGTTTGGCTGAAATAATTTGTTAGTAGGAATATATTGTAATTTTTTCCCCCGAAGTGTCTCATAGGCCTGTTAAACAATTTCAAGGAGACCATGTTCAAGAAGAGCCCATGTCTTTCCTCTTGGCTTTCCTCAAGTCTCATGGTAGATTTTTTTCATCTCACCAAAGCAAAAGCTCTTCTAACACTGACTTTTAAAAGCATTCCTGCTGGTTATTTTTGCTTAACTGTTTCTGTATGAGCAACATCATCATATGATTTTTAAAGCTAGCTAAGTAATACAGTCTGAATTTCCTGACTGCAGTCACTGCCAAATTACGAAGAAAGCAACCCACAGGTTGTTGAGTAAGTTTTAATTAATATGTTCGAATACCATTCATCAAAGGCGTTGTATGAACAGGGGAAAAAAAAAAAAAAGAAAACATTTATGAAAAGCTATCAGTGAAATTATGCATGCAAAAGCCAGCACATATCCAGTTTATAATTAGAAAAAAATATATAATTAGAAAAAAAAAGGCTATTTTCTGACAGAAGTTAAGGATAGTGTATAACAGTATACTGTACATACCTGTACATAGCACGGCTTAAATAGGTAAGGGATGGTTTCTACTACATTTTTGTAGAAATCATCAACATTGTCACAAAATTACTAACAGATTTGCTTCAAACTCTCTACATTTTGTTTAGCCTAATTGAGCATTCACGATTAGACATATTTTCCCTACACAATTGTTTACTTATTTTCTTGTCCCTGTATAAAGCCTTGGCACCACTCACTGCTAAATATTTTTACTTTAAGAAGGAAAAATTGATTCCTGTTCTAGCTCATCAGTTAGTTTTAAGTCATGACAAGACTTTACCCATAATCCTGTGATTATCCAGTTTCCTTAATCCTGTGACCATGTTTAGAGACGTCCCAAACTTTTGAAGATATGAATCATGTCCATTTCACCAATCCTTCCACTTTTGTAGTGATATTCTTCCAAGAGCTGCGCAGGATTATAAAGTGGTATATGTATTTCATTATATTTTTATATTGTATTTTTATTGTATATAATACTATTATATTTTTTATATATTATAGATAAATTGTGATCATCAAAGCATATACTGCATGTTCCTGAAAAAGCCTGACAGTTCTAGGTCCTGAGTAAAGTTTATTGTCCTATTGGTCTTAAAAGCAGTTTTATGCTTCTAAAAATATGCTATACCTTGCTAAACCATGTCTCAGTTAACTAGTAGGTAGTGCTCCATAGCAAAGTTATTTACTGTTTTTTCTATTTCTTTTGCTTCTGTCTCTGCAAGTAAATGTTATTTATCAGTGTGTTATCAGTTTATTCTTTTTGAAGTCTTTTTGTCTGTACCTTCACCAAACCTGAAGTGTCTAACCAGGGAAAAGAGGAGTAACTCCTTACTGGAAGTCTGACCTCTGTAGGCCGTTAAGAAGATGCAGAGGATGCACAAGAAGTCTCCCCAAAAATCTTGGAGGAGAAAGTTTTTTTGGAAGTAAAAGCTTAAGACCTTCAAAGTGCAGTTCACTGATCTTCCACTAACGCTTTTTAATCCTGAAAAAAGCACCCAAACAAAAACAAAACACACATTAAATGAATACTTAGTGAAGTAATGTGGCACTCAACCATACCATTGCCAGCTGTGATCTCATTAAATCTCACAAGTTGAGTAAGGCTTGGCCTGATCAGTAATTGGAAAGGACATCTCTCAGGAAAATCTCTCAAGATGCTGCAAAATTTTGTTATGGTAATTCAGTAGATGGCACTTTTCCTTTTGGAAAAAAATATCCTATATCTTAGCCCAGTGTTACAAATACAGTGAACTGAACACGCACAAAAAGCAGTGATTTTATCATGCTGTTTTATTTATGCTATTTTTGTGTGTGTGTGTAGTCACAAAGAGAGTTGGAAACTATGCACGAAATCACGAGTAATCATAAAATGTACATGAATCACAGAAACAAAATTTCATGAGAATCAGCCAGACCAGTCATATCAGAAATACAGAAATATAATTACTTTTAAATTTAGTCACTTCTATCTTATTAAAAAAAAAGAAAAACAAAACAAAACAAAACAAACAACATAATACAAAAAAACCTCACCCAAATGCTTACCTACTTGGAAGGGGCTGATACAGTACCGTAGCATTCATGCTTATTCTTGAATGAGAATAGAAACCAAGTGAGCACTTTACAAATTAAATATGTAGAACTACACCCCACTTTCTCCAAGTCTTTAGTATTTCAGACAGATTAATTAAAAATTAACTTGTTGTTGCCTGTTGAAGATATTTTGTTTGGGATTTGTACTATTTATCAAAGGTAAAAGTTGAACAAAGTCTTCTAGGCCAAAAAAAAAAATAAAATCTGAATGTTCTGATTTATTTTAAATGTTTTCAAACTTTCTAAACAAAATTAAAGAATTTACAAAGCAAAAAAAGATACCTAGCTGAACTGACTAATTTGGGGAATGATAAAATAAAAACTTAATTTATTTTATATCCCTCTTCTGAATTTGTCTCTGAAGTAAATATTCCACATACAAGGCAGGGAAACACTGAAACAATAAACCTACCTTTTTCATCCCAAATGAAATTGTGGAAAAAAGTTTAATTCAATTGCCACAGGCTTGCATATTGGACTTTTGCTAGTTAAAATATTCATTAAAATCTTCAAAATTAATCATAAGTTAAATTAAAACAATGGGTTAAGCTATAGTACAATGCCACTAACTTGCATTCCAGGTACTTGTTAAGCACAGGTTTTCATCTTTTATCTTTTCTATCCTAAAAGAAGAGTGGGTTAATCTTTTTCCAAAATGCTCCCATATTTAACTGAATATGGTGTTCTTTTCTTAATTCTTAAACAATTCTTTAACAGTTATGATGAGGAAGTCACTCGAGTTGCTTATGCTCCAAACTATAGAGTTGTTGTTCATTTGAACAGAGGCTGAGAGACTCTTCAGTTAACAGAAAAAATTAAAAGCACTTTCTGAAGTGTGGTATAATTAAATGCCATTATGTTATTTCACTCCTTTAAAACCAACAAGTTATTCCCCTAAAAAGAAACGCAGAATCTCACAAAATAAACTACATGCTTCTGAATTAAGTTGGCTGGTTTCCCAACAGTAACTAGCAGACATAATGGAAGTCAGGATTAAGGCAAAGTCACCCTTTGCACCAAGTTCTTGTCTTACTGTTCCAACCTTTTTCTTCTTGATATTGATTTAAAATCAGGGATACCATATGTATAGTATGAAACTTGTTATATTGTGCTTTCAGTCAAGTGCACAATCCACACCTATTTCTCATGAGGATTTACATATTGGTAAAGATGGTACAGGGCTGATTATTTGTAGAGCAGAACTCTAAGCATGGAGCTAAGCTGTTAAGAAACTGAACAGACAGCTTAGAGTATGTTACTCTTCTTTAAAAGTAAAAGTAGTGAAGAGTTTTATGGAATCTAAATCTATTTTCATTGCATGTTGTTTGTAATGCGTTTAATCAGGATGGCAATAAAAGTTACTTATCTGGCAAATGCTTAGTTGAGTGATGTTGTGGAGAGAAATTACTTAGTTATTTTGGCCTAACTTAAAAAATATATGCAATATTTTCTCTATTAAATATGAATAAAATGTCTCCCATGCATATCTCATGTTCAATTCCATCAATCTGCTGGGAATGGAGTGTCACATTAGCTAGCACAGTTCAAAGAAAAATCTGTATAATGTCTCTATATTGGAATGCCAACTCCCAGGATTTATTACTGCTTCACAGGGTAATAAGAAATACTACCTAGCTGGAAGATAAACTTACTGAAACTAAGACCTCTTTGAACCACTTGTGTTCTATCAGGCTTCCTTGGTGAGCTGTAAAACAACCATAGCAAATGAACCATCCTCTGTCTGGGGTATTCCCCAGGCACTAAATTGCAGTGGGCTTTTTTTCTGTCAAATTTTAACTAGTGATATTTCTCAAAAAATATCAAAAGCTTTGAAAAGTACACACGAGAAAGAATTTAAATTATTTATTTTCTGCAAACTATTCCCTCAAAACCTAGGTAAAGAAATGGAGCATCTTACCAAAAAGTGTAAGTATCAGTTATGTCTGTGACTTGTTTTAATTCAACAAAGATTCAGTTGTCACTGTAAAATTCGACAGAGTACAGCCTATGGATTTAGTGAGACAGGATAATAAAACCAAACTCAGTCAGAATACAAGTACATAGAGGTGATATGATATTATGAACTTTGTCCAAGTTATGTGAACTTTGTCCATTTATATTATACAATGGCTTCTAACATTGTGCAAATAATTCTCTGTGCAATGCTTTGACTCAGCAATGACCCACTGGCTAGGCAAGCAAAAAAAAAATCTATTAATTTATTGTGGGAGAATAAGAAAACAGAACTATATGCATACGCATCCTTGAAATATGCAGAAATGTATTTGCTTTCACAGTAAACACTCAGTTCAATGTCCACTCTTGGTGAAGAGAATTAACAAAAATGGCTGTCTTAATGCAAATTCATAGAATATTATATATGACAAAAAAATAAACAGGAAATGAGTCCAGGAAGGGAAAAGACGATTATAGCACGTTCAGTGCATCTCTCTTGCAAATGTCCATCAAAATGTTTCTAAAGTAAAAGAATAATGGGAGATAAAATGTATGATTTTCTCCATTGAATACATTCTGCATAATTGCTTGGAAAGAGTAGATGTTTCTTTCTTTCTCTTCAAAACTGAAAAGCAAACCAGTGGTAAGACTGAAAGGAGAATGGTGGCTGAATATGTTTCTGCAGTAATCCTGCAGCAATAGTTTATATTAGTCATTTCTTATACTTGTTTCTCAAACTCCGTTACTGGAAGTTATGTACTGAAACTAATTTTCCCAAGATTACTTTTTTGTTTACTGGTTAACCGTCAGCTAACAAACTGGTGCCTTTTTTTTCCCTAAGGAGCTATTGGTTGGTGTCAGATGCAAAGTATTTCCTGTGGAGGAATATCCCTTTACTGCTGACATTCACTCCAGTAGTATGTTATTGCAAACATCTGGAGCACACAAGAAAAACACTGTCTAGATTCTTTCCTAAAGCACCTCAATCAGAATAGTTTGAGCAAGAGAAATGCCAGATTAAATGAGTAACCCAAACATGAAAAAGAACTAGAGTACAGTAGCAAGAATAAAAAGGTAAAAAATGCAATTCTTTAACATGCAGGCCTACAGTGGATTTATACAGCCTCTCTCTCAAAGTCCGCTCCAGCTACTGCTATTAAAAAACTATTTTTTCTCTGTCATACACTGTAAAGCAAAGGTGAACATTCACGCATTCAGGGCTTTCATTTTAGATTGATGAATTGTGCATCGACAGACAATGAATCTCTGCCACTTCCTCCCCTACTCCCCAGATTCAAATTATGTTAAAAGCCATGGTACAAAGTAAGAGAAAGAAGCCAGAAACATAAATGGGAAAGGATCCATTACTCACTGATGAACATACAACTGGCTTGTGTGAGTGCCAAGTAGTCCCTTGAGGTACTGACTGTTCTCCAAGTGATGGCATGAGGACACGCTGGTTCTATCCATGCCTTGCTGAACTGGGCCCATAACGTTACAGACCCAAGCACCCGGGGGCACCGCTCAGAATCTTCCAAACCATAGAAACATGCTCCCATACTCCACTCCTAAATTCGGATAATTATAATTGAAAATATGTGGTCTTTCCATTACTCAGTGTTCACTAATTATTATATAATATTAGTGTCATCTGATATTAATTTGGACATTAATGCTTTTCCATTATGCTTTTTTTTTTTTTATTTTAAACAATATTTTCTACAAAACCATCTCCTTGCAAATTCCCACAATCAATTTACGTGGAATCAGTCACATCATTTCCAGCAGTCTCTCAGGACCTATGACCTGTCTTTAAAATGTAAGTTGCACAGTGACACATACCAGTATGTACATTCTATCTAATGCTTCTTTGAGAAGTGATGCCAGGTATTTTCAAGGAAGAAATATTTTCAGTGGATATCCGCATGTCTCATCCACCAGCCATTCAAACAAAGTGGCTCTTCTTGCTTACCTCAGCTTTGAATTTGTTCCGGAGAATTTGCAGCTGTGCTGGGAAAACTCGCAACTCCCTTTCTCCCTAGGTAAGAACCATTACTAACAGAAATCTTCAGAATCAAGTGCGTGCCATTTGCTTCCTTGGTAATTACCACCAGTCCATTTTTAGCTACTGGTTCAGAAAAAGGAGCTCTAGAGTCTGTGCACTCTGGATTGTCATCCCAGCTGAAAGGTACAAAACAAACAGAGTGACAGAGCTTTAACTTTTTCATTACCTTGAATATCTTTTTTCTTTCAAAACAGTGGAATAGTTTCTGTTCTTTTTAGCAAGCATCAGGAAAAATTAATAGCACTCAGGTGACAGCAAAAGGCAGTTCTGTTGTAGTGGTTTTTTGTGATTTTTTTTTTTTTTTAACAGGATATAATGTTGCAAAAACTTAGGAAGAGAATCCAGATCAGACTGAATTTTTCCATTCAAATAGAGGCTGGTTGCTTGACAAACCAAGCCATTAAACACTTGATAGGAGGTAACATGTAGACAGAAAAACAGGCCAGTTCTACTTTCAGAAAAGCCCCCATAATTAAACTCACAACTAACATGCTTGACTTATGTTACCCAAAGGCTTGACCCACAGTCTGCAAGCCTCCTTTAAAAAGTGAGACAGTTTGGTCTAAACATCTGCAAAATTGTGTTGTGACACCTCTTCAGTATGTCCAATCTTATTTTTAGCAGAACTACATGACTTCTGTCTAAGAAAGTCAGATCACAAGAAGACTCTGTGTCTTAGTTTCCCTGGGCTGTGCTCTGTTTTTATGCTATTGTAATTTGGTTCTGTGGTAATTCAATACCAGACACAGGTTACTGGACTAAAAAGACCTTACGTCTTACCTAATACACATGTGCTTCTGTTCCTGAGGTCTCAACCCACAGTGTCACTCTAAAATTGTATTTCTGAATGCTTCTATCTAGCCAATAACTATACCGAAATTACTTTTGGTACAGGTGTCAAGTACCATATTTAGTAAATTGCTGTATCAATCTCCTATAATGATTTGGGGTTTGTTTGTTTGTTTTTTTTTTTTAGGATTGAAAAATGCTAAATTTAATTAGCATTGAGTATTCTTGCTTTAGAAGAGCTTACATAGAATAACTCTACTCCGAAAAGAACTTTAAAAAGCATTAACACAGTAAATGAAAAGACATTCACACATGTCATTTACAGCCTGAAAGGTCGGGAAAATCCTATGTTCTGTCCCTTGCTTCAAAATATGCATTATTTTGTATAGGAAAAGCAAATCTAGGCTGCTCTGGTATCCAGGGATTAGTAAAGGAAGAACAATCTGAATTTTCTTTTGCTCTTGCTATTGCTTAGGCATTTAATATTTGAAGATATCTTATTTGTGTGATTAGCACCATTTTGAAGTTTCTTTCACCAACTCAGATTTCATCTAGAGATAAAGTGGTAAAGATCAGAAGGCTTAATATAAACATGTTCATTTGTGTCTCTCTGTTAATTTCCATTCTTTTTTCTGCACTTCAAAAATAATGCCTGAAAAACCCAATAAGACCCATTTAGTATAATATACATTTGTAAATTTGTGACTTCAACAACCTTGACAGTATTTGAATTAAAAAACAAACAACCAAGGAATGAGACAAACAAACAACAAAGGAAGAGCTACAAAGGATTGTAGAAACTTCTTAAAACTCTGCCCAATTTTGCAGATTGTTTGGAGTGAAGTGTTGATTAAAGTTTCCATAAATATTTTACAGCACTGACCTTCTGCTTCAGAAGTTGCTTAAACTAGAGGCACTGAAAGCAAATAGAATCCTAAACCTGTGTAATCGGATACAATGGACGATCAAGCCAACAGTTTAACGAGTTTACAGCTAGTTTGGCCTGCCTTAGCCTACTACTGACACCATCTCTTGTTTCTCTGTGAAGTTTAGAGGAGTTGTTTTCTTGCTTTGACAGACACTGAAATCTATAATCCCATTCCTGAATTTCCATGCAATTATGCCTTCTCTTAAATTCACATGCAAATCCAAGTTTTACAGAAATTGCTGGACTGATTACTTGCGTTTACAATTTTGGGATCCATTTAGTTGTTCCTTAATAATTTGCTACTGCACAAAGCAAGTAATCTGAGTACAAAGGAGAGATTCCTTTAAAAAATTTGGGTTTATATGCTCAATCCTGTTTGTATAGGAGCCAAAGGGTGACCTGAGGTCTCAAGGTCCATCAGATGAAGCATCCTTTCTCTAGATTTATTAGAAAGGCCATACTTAGATACTGCTTTGTTCTCACAGAGCACCACAAAGTCAAGACAGAAGTCATTTTATTGTTGTGCAGGTTGTGTAAGGGAGTTAATTTATCTATGTAATTTCAATCAGTAGATTGAGAAACAGAATCTTGTGACTTTTGCCTTGTTTAAGATTTTTGACATTCAATTTTGTTTTCTGCAGCAGGAAGGATGTAATTATTGTGGATATTTACTGAAGAAGTGGGAAAAAAATGCATCCCCATTCCCAGGATCCTCTCCAATGATCATTTATTCTAAAATGTTGAAATTTTTATCAAACCTTGGCTTTTATGTGATGCCTTTTGAAGTTGGCAGACTTTCTGATTACTTAGGGTCTGTTGTTGCAGTGCAGCAGTTTACTAAAGATGAAATGTTTTTTTGCATGTCACAGATTCTAAGTCTTTGCACTCACCAAGCTGAGGAGTAAAAGATGAGTATAAGCTGCACAATAATCAGAGGTAAATATAAAAAATCATCTCTTTGATTTGGCATTGCCTTTGACAGGACTTCATACGCGTACAGACACAAAGGCAAGAATCTGAAATCATGGAACAAAAAGGGTCTGTGCAGAATTAACTGCCATGGCTCTCTTATGTGTCATTTGGAGTAAGGTGACTCAGATTTGTTTTTCTGCAGCATTGCCAAATCAGGCATTAGAAGGCTTGGTAACTCAGTTTCTGTTTACTTTGTGTCTTACAAAAGATACACAGGGTAAGCCATGAGATTCAGAGTTTTAAGTTCTTATATTTACTGTTGCTTTTACTTAGTACTTGTTAAAATATTTACTATTGTAACTGTGTTTCAACCATTGGACTACTCTCTGTTGCTGTGACAATTAGACACCCGAGGAGGCATTAGAGCCCAGATTTTGCTCTCCTAGCAAGGAATTCTGATTTATAAGCTCAAACTCACACAAGCTCTGAAAACCTATTTAACTAATGTTTACAAACTGGAAACTGATGTTTCTAAAGTTTCAAGACAGCTCAAAAACCCCTCAGTCCCCCAATCTATTGAAAACTGCCCACTGGACTTGTGAATAGGCCATGTGTTGAATCCACTGAGACAGACAAAGAGGATCAGCTCTAACACTCTGTGAGACCTAAGGCTCTCTTAGGCCATCAGAGAAAAGAAGGGATATAGTCCTTAATTGCTACATGTATGCTGGCCCCGGGACATGTGCTGCACTTGAAGGCAGGGTTTGAGCAAGTAGTAGGCACCTAATGGTACCGATTCCATCTTCTGGAGTGAGACTTCTGAGCATCCTAAAGAACAGATGTTTAGATTTCCTACTTTTTGCAAGTACAGATCTTTGAGAGTCAACAGACTCACGTTTGGCTGGAACTCGACAAAAGGTCTGAGCGTGGAAATGAGTGGAAATGAATATTTACATTCCTGTTAATCTCTTTTCCCTTAGCTTCAGTGGTTGACATTTCTGAAATGCTGGATTTAAAGTTTGCAGCCTATGCAAAAGCTCAAAACTTGTTTTGCAACAACATATCATCAGTAGGGTAATACTAACTTGTCTCACGTGGTGTAACCCAACTCACGTTCCCTATTAGTGGGTGAACAATCCAATGCTTTATGTCTTTTAAAGACCTGGCTATTTTTAAATTCATGCAAGGAGAAAACATCTTTCAAAAATTATTTTATTCTTAAAACTTGATAATAAGAAATAGAGCTGTATAAAACTAAACAGCTAGCCTGTATTTTTGTCATTTGTCAAACATTTCAGATACTATTGCCACACTCTGATAGGTTTGAAAGTCGAGAGGAATAGTCTCTGAAGTGAGAATAAACTCTGTCAGTCCAATCAGTATTCTTAAATATTTGGTTGACACTCTTAATACTAAGCGATAGGAACCATATGAGGACCTAAACAAATAGATATCACTCATTCACTTTTGGCTAAGACCAGACTTGCTTCCATTCTTCCATTTCTGTTTCTCTTAGATACAAAATGGTGACTTGAGGGGAAAAAGTGTTGGCTCACTTGTGCAGCAAGATGTGATACTTGGAACTTTCAATATCCTGGCATGTAATTCTTTGGAAGATGTCCAAAGTACTCGTGTTTTATTCCAGCTGGCATGTAACATACTCCTGCCACAGTCAAGACCTGAAAAGGTTCACTCAGTAAGTGAGTAAAGTTTTCTTGCATCAGACACAGAGTCACTTTTTTTTTAGCTCTTAGGACAGTACTACTGTCTCCTGAAATTATTTTATTTATCTGTTGGGTTTTTTTTTCTTTTGACTTGATTCTCATTCAGAATTTTCAATTCTTAAGGAAAATAATAAACCTTGATGTTGTGTGTGTCCATATTGCAATATTTTTTTTGAGACTTCTGGTACAGTATCTTCAGTTGAGATTAGGTAACATATCAAGAAAAAACTTAGATTGATCATAGCTATAAATTTTAATCTACATTAAAAATTGAATTTATACAACCACAGTGACTAAGCTATAATCTTTAACAGCTTTATTGAATAAAAGCATATACTTTAAATCAAAATTATTGGCAATCTATGAATGTATTATATCAAATATTGAATAATATACAGAACAGTGCTTTGACAATTAGGATCAGGTCATTGCCCTACTTTTGAGGCTATAAAATCCTACTACTATCTTCTCCTTATGACCTTATGAATCTTGAATGCTTTTCTGCCCAATGTCACACTTTACCTCTCTGATTCCTTAGGACATTTCCATATGAGGCAAAAGGAATCTGAATTCAGTCAGGAAGATTTTATGGTCTTCAACATCTTGAGTGAATTCTCTGATCACTTGCAGCCAAAATGTGCAACATCTCACCATGTCTAGCAATGTTTTAAATCAATATAGTCCTGCATTGCTCCCGGAAAGACAGACACAATGGCATACCTCCTTGAGTGGTTGTCCAGCAGATGGGAGCTCCTGTTGGTTATTCTCATGGGATACAGCCCTATCCTTAGTATTTCCTTTTGGTTAGCCCTAAACACGGATATGTGCTTTTTCTCTGTGAAACACAGGAGAGCTCCCATGCAACTCCCAGTGACTTCTGGTCTCCCTTCCACAGGTCATATACCTTGGATTTGATGTCAGAATGCTCGAACTTTTTTTTTTTGTGTGTTTTTCTCAGGAGTTAGACATAGGTTTATCAGCATCATTGGATAGGTTTATTCTGTTACAAGGGAGAAAGATAGAAGCTGAGGACAAGCAACCATTACCAGAATAGTTTTCTGACCTGTGCTCTGCTCACTACCCATATCAAAGGCCACTCAGATGAGAAGACATCAGGAATGTCTTTGGAATCTGTCTTGATGGAGCAATGTTGCCTTAAAGTCCATAAAGGTGAAACCCCATTAAGGTGTTAAAATATATCATATAAGTTGTTGGCTGTCACGCAGAGATCAAGTTTCAGGTCTGCTGTTAAATTATCAAAAGGTCGTCAGAGAACAGCTGTTGTTGCACATTTGTCTGACTTCCCAATGTTAAAGTAGATTAGACACTCCACTGTTGGACATACCTGGATATTTCTGACATGACATCTATGTCTGAGGAGACTTGAATCTGCACCTTTGTGAATTCCTTAATCAAGGATGTCAGTGGCAGTGGTCCTCAAGCTTTCTTCCATTTCAAGCCACAAAATCTCTCATGGATAAACTTGTGGGCCAAACAGACAGCAAACCTTATGCGCTGAGGATACAGGTCAAACGTGCTGCATGTGAGGAATCAGTGATGCACTGTACATGCAATATATTCAACAGTTCTCAGTCAGCCTGATATAAGCATTAACTTCCTTTTTGTACATCTGTACACATGGCAAAGTTCCTCAGTAACAGGCTGATATAGATAGAAGAACTAGGGCTACCCATTCTTGGTGTCCTCCTTTCATGGATACAAGCTGTAGATACGCTGCAAATCAGAGAAAATGTTCTGTTTCTGGTAGCTCATTCCCATCTACCGTCTTGTTTCAGGCTTCATGAATCCTTTGCCACAATAATTATTGTGTGCTATTAATGATTGTGATATTGTCAGTTAGATTGTGCCTGCAGTCTGGTATGGATGTTCACATGCTACCTCTCTCTTACAGGCAAGCATTAATGGCAAGTGTTAAATAATTGTGTCTCCCTTGCTCTCTCTTTGGAAGGACTGCAGAGCTTGTACTACCCTTTTAACCTTGCTGGCCTAATCTTCTGCAGAAGATCTATCAGTCACAGTGTTATGATACCTAATTTGATTGATGTTTTGGGCAAGCCCAACAATGCTCCAACAAGGCACAACAGTCACAAGGTGTGAGTTGCATCACTGGGTGGAGGGATAGACCCGTAGTCTCCGGGAGAGAAAGCAGCTGGAGATGAGCTGCTGTTGCCAAAGGAGTTCTTCCAACTGCAGTTTGTGCCTGTCCACACAGGGATGGCACAACAAATTGTATGTACCATTGTGCAGGTGGACCCTGTGTACCACCGAACTTTGAAACTTGTGGAAATCATACTGTGCTTTCAGTCTTTTCTGTTAAAACTGTTTGAATGTTTAGAATAATTACATTTGTTATCTAGAGAGAAAATCCAGGACTGAGAATCACACATGTGTGATGATAAAAGCATTTATTTGCAGAGAAGCATCCACTACTCATTTCTAATATTAGAAATACTTTTCTTAACCAGAGAGGACTTGAACACAGGTCTTGTCCTTTACACAGTCAATGGCCCTAGCCATTAAGTTACACACAAATGATTTAAGCAAATATATTTAAGCCATACCCAGGATTTAAAGACAGAAAAAACCTAAGAAAATTAACAGGTAAATTAAAGGTTATTTTGTGAACATGTTACATATAGTGTATGTGCATTGAGTAGAGTGACGTCTATTACAAAAAGACAGAAGTGAACATACACTTGAATTACTAGTGGTTCTCAACTTCTCTAAAGACATTCTTATTTTCAACAAGTGCAAGAACATATAGTTCTTCTTAAGACGATGTATTTATCTTTTTAGGCATATCCTTGTTGTCTGCCCTCTGACAGATTTTTAACAGGTAAAGATGGTCTCTGAGGTTTTTTTAAATTCTTGCCTGGAAAAGGAGATAGAATTTGGTTACTGTGGGGACAGCTAGTAAAGACATGATGTTGCAGGTTAAAAAGCTGGCTTAGTTGACCTCAGTGGCCAGGGACAAAGTGACAGTAAGTGCTTGCAACCCAGGCGAGAGGATCTGAAGGCCAGTACCAGATCCTTATCCTGTGTTTCTGCAAGCAGCAGCTGGAAGGTTGCAGGTAATCCCCAGGGGCCTCTGATGGAGATCTGTCAGGGTACTTTGGCACTTTGGGGCTTGAAGCCAGAGAGGTTGCTGTGGGCTCTGATGTGAGCGCTGAGGAGGGGAGGGAAAAAAGACTCTGCTATGAGCTCTCACAGGGTAGCTTTGGGAAAGCAAGTACTGGCATTTCTGGAGCTGCAAGTTGTAGGGCTGTGGTTCACTTTAAAGTAAGACGACAGAGCAAATAAGATTGTTCCCTCTTTCCTGTCACTAAGGTCCTCTATTCATTACCGCAGTAATTTTAGAGAAGGAACTCTTCCTGTTCTGTTTATGCCATACAAAATTAGACCCGTTTCAGCTCGGGATTTAAGAACATAACTGCTGTAAACTCTTTTAAAACCCAGCACGAGAATCATTCGCTCAAGAAATTGAAAGACCTGGCTTCCAACACCTGCCCCAGAAGGACAGATTTGGTTTACGTATCCTCAGGCAGAGAGACAGTTTTAATGAAAGAGCTTTCTCATATCTCTGGGTGAATGAATGTGGGATAAGCATCTTCCATATATGCCTTTCTTAGAAAAGAGTTCAGATTTTGAATTCCTATTTGAGAGAAGTGTAGCCTGAAGCAAATCACTGAATTTATAGAAAGAAGTAGAGATGAAGAATAAATGCCTCCCAATTTAGCAAATTAACTGTTGAGGACCAGGCTCACAAATGCTTCCCTGTCCCTAAATATTGAATAGGGAGTTTGAACACTGAACCCAAACCAGCAGTTTCTATAGCATGGTTAGGAGCCTTCTGTTAATTTATGCCATGCTGAGGTTAAATTGTTTTTGCAGACCAACTCCTGAACTTCCACTTCATACTTAAACAAGCTTTTGTTTAGATAAAACCTTGCTTTTTATGTCTAGAATCTTGATTTCAGACAGCTATATCGCCAAACATTGTACTTACAGAAATAAAATATTTACTAAGAAGATTTAAACAGATTATCTCAAACTTAAACACTTGAATTAAAAACATGTTAAAAAATAATACTGACAGCATTAGTAGGTCTTTACAGTAATACTTAAATAACTGTGTCATGCCATAAATACCAATTGAATAAATCTTTTTAATTCTTGAATTAACAAGGCAGAATCTTTTACATTTGAAAGTCTCAGGTTATCTACTTCCTTAGGTTAAAAGATTTCAAGCAGTATTATGTAAAATATTTACGTTAGTTGAATTAAACTTCAACAAACTGAATATGTTCTTTGTAAACACATATTACTAGCACATACATTTCAATAAACAAGGAATGCATCCTCTTGTCACAAAACAGTGGGTTCCAACAACTCCAGCTTTCCTAAATCACACTTACAATGATTGAAGCCATCTAAATTGCACAAAAGAGCAGTGGAAAATTAATTTAAGAACACATTTGGTTTCACATATGTTTGCAATAAGACTGTTGTTTTAAATGACTTAATTAGAACAGTTTGTCATACTTACTGGAAACGAGTATAATGGCATTGTTGCAACCACAAAAGTCAGAGAGGGAGTGAAAGGACTGGGAGTGGAAGGAAGAGAGCAAGTGTTTTAAAATTCTGAAAGAGTTTAACAGTTCCAGAAAAAAAACAATCCTCATCTCCAGTCACACATCCCTGTGTGTGAACACACATATGTGTTTTCTTAAGGAAAGAATTGAAATTCATATTCTGCAATGTATTTCATCCTCAGTAAACTGTAATTGCTAAATCTGGTTTAAGCTATGCTACATATCTGACAGTGGCACCACACAGAACAAAGGGAAGACATACTGCCACTGCCTTGGCTTTCCCACCACGGAATTTTCCACTTGGAGCTTTAGTTACTAACAGTGTTCCTCAGAAGTCCCTCCAACACATTATGGAAGGAAGGTTGGTGGGAACATCACAGAATAACAGCCATTAACAGTGACGCTCAGCAAAAGTTTCTGGAATTCAAATGAAAGTAATTTACTGTGATTTCTGCTGATGTCCCCAGAGCAGGTTTCTCCTGTCAGCCTTGTTTGAATCCAAGCTCTGACCTGCAGGCTGTCTGCACTCAGGTTCCTCACTAGACAGCAACTCACCTAGTGAAGAATTTTAAAAGCTTGCCAGACACAATTTTCTTTCCCCACAAGCTCACTAACCCTTATTCAAATGCTTCATCCCATAGGTTCTGTTTCAGGTAACTTCCCATGGTATCAGCATTGATCTGGCCACACCCCAGAGCCCAGCTTCTTCAGACAGAGTCATTTAGATTTATACCTTCCAGTATAGCTTTCCTTCCTCTTTTAAAGCAACTCTAAAATACAAACATTATTTGACTCAACTTACAAACAGGTAAAATATGTTCACATTTTCCTTGCTCTTACGCAGACTGAGGGGATAGATTTCACTAGCTAATTTTTCGGCAGTCACAGATCCCACCTTCCCAGACCATTATCACTGACTTCTGTCAAGACTGATCCCTTTGGACACACTGTCACATCAGTGGCATCACATACAAAATTTTTGCATTTGTTTTCACAGTGCTTTGTGTTCCTCAGAAATCTAGTACTATGAGCATAACATGGAAGTTTAATCACACTGATGAACAGGCACCCAAATAATGGGTGTACCTCAAAGCATTTTAAACATCAAGGAATAATACACAGTAACATGTATTACTGCACCAGTTTTAAGAAGATATTTATATATTTAAAAATCAAATTGATGTCTCACGAGATACTCATACACATTGAGAAAACTAATTAACATTGCAGGAAATGAAAGTTAGAGATCTTTTAGAATCTCAGTAAGTACTTGAATGCTAGAGATGAGATGAATGAAAAGTAGAAATTTCTTCCCATCGGAAGTCTCGTTATAAAGAAATACCCTACAACTCAAGAGAATTCAAAGCCATGAATTTCTTTGTTGTTTTCTTGAACTCTTCCTTTAGTACCAGAAATAAAAAGCAGATCCTGTCCCCTTTTCGCCTTCCAATTTTAGTATCTTCAAAGTAGGTTCACAATCTGTTTGTCTTAAGACCTCTTCAGTGTCACACCAGTTAGTCAGGTAGGCAGATTGAGAGCTGGGAGAAAGGAAAGACTTGCTTATCACTAGGAATAAAATTCTCCACGCTTCCCTACCAGACACAGCTTCCCTCCTTCTCCTGTAAATGGAAAAAAAAAAGAAAGGGTAAAAGCTTTCTTGGGACAGTCTACAAATTGAAAGAAAATTGCCATTCAAATACAGATTGCTTCCCTTACACCTCAATGGTGGGGAATTTAATGTTTTGGGACTTCATATAGCTTAATTTTACCACCTAACTTTAGGTTTTGCAGGTCTTCTGTATCGTACAAATGCTTATTGTAATCCATATTTTGATTTGATTTTTGCCTGAGTGAAAGAATACAAAATAATATACAAAAATCAACAATCTAGAGCCACATTTATTATTATCATGAATAAAATCCACACGCTTGAAATGAAATAGAAAAAAATCAAATTAGGAAAAGAACAGCCAATATTAACATCAGTCTCCCTCCCCTCCTTTTTTATCAGAAACTGAAGCTTTTATGATCCTGTCTGCCATAGATACTGACTAAAAAATACGTGAAGGTTTTTTGCATAGTACTCAGAATCAGCAGTGAGTTTGAATCACAGATGGAGTGAAATAGAGAGCTCTTGTCTCTGTCTTAGTTACATATGTCTTTGCTCAAACAGAAATTACAGTTATCAAGTCTGTAGTATGGCTTTTTTCCCATCAGCAGTCTTTAGAATTAAACACTTCTGTGCTGAGGAGAGACTGTTGTACTGTTCCTCCTTTTCTTCTCCCCTTTAGTCTAAATTCCATTAAAAAAATCTTTCTGAAGCTAGAAGGTTACTTTGATTTTTATAGCCTCTGGAGAGAGAAGGAATTGTATTAGAGTTTAAGCGATGGAGAGCACTGGCAAGATTAAATCTAATCTAAAAGGAAGAGGCTCAGGAGAAAAATACTTACCATGTGAAAAAAAACCCCAAAACAAACAAAACCCCAAGCGACCCACCACCAACAATTTTCAGGATAAAGTTCGAATTCTTGCATTCTCAAAAGCAGCTGTGCTTTCAAGACAATGTCCATTTTTTCTCTTTAAGGAATCTATGTGACTCCAAATGAAGTATTTGTTTCTCTATTTCTGCTTTGGAGTAGAAAACACACAACTTCTGTTCAATTGCTGGGTATTAAAAAGGCAAACAGCAGCAGTCTGTTAGGGAAGTGATGATGTCAAATGGAAATCAGTGGTCATTTATTCTTGAGCCCGAGTAGTAGGGAATTTATAGAATGAGGAAGAAAAATAAGGTTGTTTATGTGTCAGCAGGTTGTATAATCTGTCTGGTATCGTTATTTTTCTTAAGACATCTACTCATGTTGCTGCAAGTGTTCCAAGCAGTGGGGTTGGTTAAAAAGATTAACTTTTCTGAGGAATTATTTATGCTCAGCTCAATGTGCATTTCAAGCTTGTGAATCTTTGGCAAGACACTAATGATTACTCAGCAAGTAGTCTGGTAGAATTAGTGAATAATTGCAGTAATAAAGATTGTTTGTACAGTTAGAGAATAAACTGGCTATTCTATTGCCCCAGAATCATATGCACATATTGAGTAGGCTGGGAAATTTTTAATCTTTCCAAGTCTGGTACTTTTTACTTGCTGCTGACCTAAATGACGGTATATTAGTATGCTGTCTTTGCACATAAGATAGGTAAGCTTCAGCAGTGTAATAAATGCCAGGTCCATGAAATAGAGAGGAAGCTTCACTGATTTGAAGGATGTTGGTCCTTTCTCCTTGTGTCTTTGATATGTTGTCTTTGATATTCAGAGTTGTTAAAAAGAGAAGGAAACATGATGTGGTACTAGCACTCCAGACGTCTGACTAGCCAAATAATAAACTAACATCAATAAACAGAAACTTTTCTAATTTTGACAGAGATGTCACATGGAAATGCTTACAGCTGTGAATAGAATCTACCCACCTGAAATGCAAAAGAATATTTTAAAGTTATTATGCAATAACATGTTGACCCTGTTCTTTTACTATTACATCATATGAGACATGTTAAAATATACATTGACATATACTAGGAAAAACATCTTAAGGCAGAATAATAGTCATTTAAAATGGAAAGGGGCTTTTGTATATAGTGTTTTGGGTGGGTTTTTTTGAAAAAAAAAAAAAAGTATTGAAGTATTGAAATTGCAGAGATAGGCCATGGGACTGGGTTTTTATATATTTTCAAAATGGGATCTGAAATATTTTTTTTTTTCTTTCTTGCTGGAGAATACTTGAATATACTATTGGCTTTTAGACAGGAAGCTCTGCTCCTCTAAGAAAATATTTAGGCACCTGTTGCTGAAATGCTGCAAGTCACTTCTGATGGAGCGTGGGAACAGAACAAGTTCAATTCATTATAATCATCTATGGTGAGTTAAAAAACAACTTAGCATCTTAGTAAAATAATAGACAAGGCACGAAATTAATCCTAGGTCAAATAAATATTCTGCAGAGCAATGAAGACCTTATAATAGACATGTGGTAGTAGACTACTTCTTGCTTGTGTATAGTTTTTGTTAACTATTTTTTTTCCAGAGACAACAAGAAAGAAAATGGAGAGGGTAGACCTAGAAGAAAGATGTTTTGGACAGACAGCTACAGCTACCCAGAATAAAATCTTATGGAGACGCTGGAGAGAGATAAATCTGTTTGGAGCAGAGTGAAATTCAAAACATTTTTTCTAAGCTTCCAGAGATGATTGACTTCTTTCCACATATTAACAGAAAGCAGAAAAAAAGCTGTAAAAGTAAACCAGATTTTGTTTTCTTATGTAAGAATATAAAACCCCCACTTTCTAGACACTTTTGAAATCAAGCAATATTTTACAGGAAATTGTACTTTTCCATGCATAATAAACCAGACTCCACTGCCACCAAGACTAGTGAAACTTTACATTTTAAAGCGATAAAAATGGTAATTAGGCTATCATCCAGTGATATTTTTTTTAATACATATGCAAAGAAGTAACCACTCTTCTCCAAACTAAAAGGAAACTGCTTTAAAGAAAACGTCACCTCTGATTCTTCATTTAGCTTGTGTTTTCTGCCTTCCTGGTTGGGAAATTTTAGCCTTCACAGCCCACAGCATGGAAAGTGCTATGGAAATATGAAATATTACAGCCCTGCAATGTTTAAAAAAAGATTTATCAGGGTTATGAATCAGATCCAGCACCTGTTTTCATCACATTGATGATATATTTCAGTTATATGATTGAGTTATTGCAAACAGCACCGTGTAGCATACAAATGTTTTGTTGATGGATTGGATAAAACTAACAAACAGTTACAGGGTAAAGATGTTATCCCAACCAATAGGCTGATGAAGGTTTTATGTAAACTGCAATACTGTATTAAAGAAAGCATCTGGCACTGCCTTCCAGAAAACATCAGAAGATCTCCTGTGAACGATTTCTTTCTGGTGGAAAGTGCTGGCTTAGTTGAAAATGATATTTTTGACAGGATCAACATTGGATCACATTTTGGAGAAAAAACATGTTATAGCTATTTTCCTAACATTCTATGAAGTCACTACCAAGTGGTTAGTAATTGACCATCTAGGGCAGAGGAGACACCTGACTTGCCCTAAAATACATGATTTTAGGCATAGTCAAATCATCCATGAGAGAGGGTGAATAAAGAGAAAGAGATTATGAAAAGCATTGTGATAGTCTCCCTCAGGTCAGACATGCAATTTATCTTCACAGGGCAGTGAAGATTTTTCAAAGAAAAGCAAAGGCATAATATGTCAGCTGTTAGTGACAAACAGTTCCAGTTCAGCCACAGAGATATGAGTCAGGACTGGGAACACACTGTGCTCTGTCCTGTGGGTGAAAACATGTAGTGACATTATCAAAGTTCTCACACTTCCAGACACAGGAGAGAAATCTTTCAGCACAAAGACGGATTGCTCAGGATCCATATTTCTGTATTCTGAATATATTCTGCCTTAATTAAAGTATTTCTGTGCAAATCTTGTATGTACAACAGCACAGTGGGTATTCATCCCAGACCCAACAGATCTGAACACAAGAAACCAGGGAATCAGAGACATAGAAAGCCAGCAGTACCTATAAATATATCAATAACAATAGAATTACAGTGGTTTACTTACTTTAGCATGGAATATTTGATGGACCTAATTTGTTTCATTTAATCCCTGGCAAAGGTCACAGGAATCCACATCACAGGAATTCCACTTTATTGTCAACTGCTATGTCAAGCAGGCATCTAAACAGTTGTAATCTGAGAAGTTTAGCTCCATCCCTTCACATATCATGTTTAAGCTTGCAGGAGTCAATATGCTGTAAGCGTACCCTCCAGGCACCTGCTTTGCACTAGCTTGTAGTACCGGCCACTCCACTGGAGCCAGACTTGGGGCCAGAAAGATACTTTTCCTTTCAAACATTTCAAGTCAGATTTTGCGTAAGCCTCCAGTTCTGTAAACCCTGCACAAAAACAGAGTCAGAGATTTACAGCATCTGCACATTAGACCATGTGTGTGCTCATAACCTACTACACTCACCCCATGTTACTCGTGTCCCTGCCAGGCTGCAAAGGAGAAAGGAGGGCACAATGCAGAGTTCTGGTCCAGGGCACAGACCTGCACTGCTGTTCCCTACCCTGTGAGCTTCAGCTGCCTCCTGGGAGCCTGTGTTTCTAGGACACTCACTGAACATGAAGCCCCTTTTTCATGACAGGACACAAACTCATTGCTATGCTTTTCAAAATGTATGTAAACCAACCTTGGCTAAGCCCTGGGATCAAGCACAGGAAAACAACAGAGAAAAAAGAGTTTTGAAGTATTTTGAGAATTATCTGTGCCTTCTACTCCTAGTACAAAAGTCTTTTAAACGTCTCTGTGAGAAGCAAAAAAGATTTTTCTGGCAGTTAAACATAATTCTTTTGCTCTGCATATCAAATGATCACCACTTAAAGTGATGTGTTTGAGGTATTTAAGAAGACACAGATTCTTTATCAAGCAGATTACTTTATTGACTGGCTTTTTTGTTTCATTTTATCACAAGATCCAGATTGTGAAAACGTAAAAATTGTAGTTATTCAATAGTTACTCCAAAGAGGAAGATCTTTAAAGTGAAATATGATTCTGTCTATGAAACTATATGGAATTAATTGTCTTTTTAAATCAGGAGATTACAGACAGTGAAAGTCTTTTACGGGGATAATATAATGTGTCTCCCAGTTTAGAAGATTTAGACGAGGTATAAGTTCATTTGTTTTGAAAAAGTCCGAGTACATTTGAAGGAATTGCAATTCTTGCATATCAAAGCTTTTATTTGCCTTCCTGGAGGTTTTTTACAGGGAAAGAAAGGAGAAATAGTTTCCCCTGTAAGTCTAACAGAAGCGAATGTGCAGATATGAAGTAGCAATTTGTCTTTAGTCATAGTAAGAAAACATTGAAATGGAAAAGCTTGGTGCTCTGCATAGAATTACACATGACATGATAACCAGCTTCTTCCTTTCATAATCCAAAGCTCGGTCAGCTGCAATGACGTTTGGCAGGTAAACATACTCCTGTTTGGTTTCCGTAAAAATGTCTAGAATTCACTGCGTTTCTCCAAAGCACATTATAATATCTTTCAGACACAGGTGGTCTGAACAGTGCATGTGAAAGGTACATACATCAGTATCATTAGTCACGGGGGTCATTAAAAACAAACAAACAAACAAAAAAACCAACTTCCATTTTCTGGGATTTGACTGTGAACCATTTAAGAGTAAACAGTCGTTTCAATCATATTAGGAGAGTGTTCAGAATGTATTGGGATAGTCATACTGGAAAAACTTGAAAACTAAAAACATGTCAAGATTAAATCTGGACCACACAAACTGGTAAAGGCCATAGTTTCTGATTCGCATGGTATTCAGAATTGGAGCAGTATCTTTAAGAAAGTTTCATTAACTGCTTGAACGTATAACATTTCTGTAGGCACAAAACTAAATTATGCAAATTGTTTTAACAGATTACTTAATCCAAAGGGGAAGAGGAAGTCACACAGCGCAAGCTGCCTGCAACTTCAGCTTTGCCAGAAGTCTTCATGCAGGTCATAGCACATTTAGTAAGTCCAGTATTGTCAGATCACAGGATGAAAAGGAGATTTTTGTTATATTCTGCTTTAGGCAGGCTCTTTGTATATGTGCAAGTATTTAACAAATAATTGGCCAATAAATGGGAACCAGAAATACATACTTTCATTCCCTTATTTTGCAGGATCAGCAAAATGTCTTGCTCTGTACTGAGAATGGTATCTGCTGCTCCTCAAGTGTGAGAGGACTTGCCAGGAATTGTCTACAGTCCTCTGGTGCAATCTTCAGGAGCAAACGGTGTTTCAGGTACCAGAAACACTGACCAAAGAGCAGTCCACTAATACCTAAATCAGAGGTTTGAGAAGATTTTTTTGCAATAAGGGAAATTCTGTTGCTTAGGTTTTAATGTTGCAAAAGGTTTTCCTTGGCATCCCTATTAGCCAATTCACTGACTGTACTGATCAAACAATCCTAATTGTAAATATATCTAATTGCTTTATCCTGTCATTTGTGAAACAAAATAACATCAAGAATTTGCCATTTCTTTGTCTTTTCTGCTGGATTTTCCATAGCTGTTTTACTAGTCAATTTTTTACTTTCCTGCCTATTTCAGTTTCTTTCTGCTCACTGCAAATATGCTTTAGTCAAAGAACTCTTTATAGGTGGTTGAAATACCCCTGTAATTCTACACTCACTACTTCCTTTTGACTTTTTTATGACTCCCGATGTTTTCCCTTTCCAGATTGTTTGTGTTACTTAAAAGCTGTCTGCTTATTGCTTATACTAACATTTTTATATCTTCTAACCACATTGGCCTCTGTTTCCCCATTTCCTGTTTAAGTTCGAAAAGAATGAATTTCTACTATAAGCTCTACAAAAGTATTTCTGTACTTTCCAGTGTTCTAGTGGTAACTTCACAGACATAAAAGGATTCAGCAGTTAGTGTTCTTGGCATGAAAAACATCTTTCTTTTTTTTTTTTTTTTAATTTCCCTGTGTATATATTCACTGTTATAATCTATATTATCTTATGTGTATATGTCATGATCATTCTGGTCACAACATGTAGTAGATGCTCTTGGAACTCAAATTTGAGAAATCATTTTAGATGATTTATTGGGATTGGAAGAATCCAAAATTGGCATCATTTAAGAAACTGGACAATGTATTTAAATAAAGAAGCCCAAATAACATATTTATTTCCTTTGGTAATAGTGAAATTATTACAATAATAAATACAAGATACAGTTGTCCTCAACTGTAAGAATTTTGATAAATTCACTATCGTTATTCCAATTTTTAAAAGGTGTTTTTTTGTTTGCACTATTTTTCTTACCCTGCAATCTGTACACATGTATCTACAGTTAAACATTACTTAAAGAAATGAAAAGAGGAAAATATTCAAGGGGGCCTCTTCATGCTGGCAGCCTGCCAAGCCCATGTGGATTATATATGCTTGCTGCGAGTCCCGGCTGTGGAGTTAGTGGTGGTCTCTGACTCTCCGGGGCAGCTAATTACCAGTGTCTGCTCTATAGCGCCATGTATATGGTGTCAGAACGTTGTCTTAGCTTTTAGCTTGGTAAAACTTTTGTGACACCTATTTTACCTGTGTCAGGTTCTGAGGCTTAAACCCTCAAGCATGAAAGATGCTATATTTTAAGGATCAAAAGAAACGTGGGTTTAGTTTCCTGATGAAATTGTCACAGATTCTGTATCTTATTCTTTAAAAAGAAAACCTATGTAAGAAATCTCATTACTGCTATGTTACTCTTACCTTGCTGTCCTTTGTATGAATGTGTGTTGTGAAAGCAGTTGTTAGACTTTGTTAGACTAAGCTTAACTACCAAACCCATTCAGGGGCTTTTTGGGTGCTATTGTTCACGTTACTTGTTTTTGACAATCATTTAACATAAATAATAGGTTTCATTTTGAATCAAAATTTGAGTCATCATTGTTGGGATATTTTAAAATTCCAGTAAATTGTTTAGACAGAAGATACGATCATTGCAGAGCATCCTGAGTGTTTCCTACTTTGTTTCCATGATTTTCACTCCCGTTCAGGGGCCAAAGAAAGGCCACTGTCCCCAGATTGCTGTGCCATTATTGCCTCACACAGAGCATTTGAGAAATTTAAATTTTCCAGTTCAGTTTAGTGTCAGACAACCTGAGCAAATACTTTTAGTAGTCCTGTGGAGCAGGCACCATGACCGCAGCACATCAGTGTTTCTTGTACCACTCCTACAAAAAGCTGGAATTCCTGATGCTTCTGAATGGTGAGAACAGGCAGAATTAATCCATAGCATTTTTTAAGAAAGAGGGGAAGAGGAGCAAATACACTTTTCCACAGCCACTTTTCAAAACTCAAAACCAGAAAACCAGAGACATAAATATGAGTCTTGACAAAAACACTCTGAGTACACCCTCCATGCATAAACACATCACTAATACTAGGAAATTAAAATCAGCCACTGTGAGATGACAACTCTGAGACATTCTGAGATGACATTCTGAAAGAAGCAGCTTTGATGGAAAAATTAATTTACATATACGATAAATATACTACAGTTCTGTGCCACATGGATTCATTTGCATGATAAAGCCTCAATTATTATATTAATAAAGATTCATCTTTAACAGGTAGATGCCCCTGTTCTGATTGTTCAGTGGCAGAAAGTTTACTGTGTATATTTGGTTTCCTTTATTTGAGACAACAGCTGCAATAATTTCAATTGTTTTCTTTGGTTTGGAGCAATAGTGTCACAAAACCCAAATAAATGTGTATTAAATTCTCCGTGATAAGCAAGAAGCATTTATTCTGCATATCTGGACAATAACTTAAACACATAACTATGCATGATGTTTATTGTGAATGTCATGAACTGCTATTTGGATAAGTCCCGTTCCAGAAGCAAAAATGTATCCCTGTTTCTAAATGAAAAGATTCAGATTAAACACGAGGAGGAATTGGAACTCCAGCAATAGTTTGGTGCTTCTCCAGCCCTTCAGAGGCTTCAGTCTCTCCTTCCATTGCAAGAAATAATAAAACGAGGATGCTAGCTATGAAAATTAAATAGATTATATTCTAGGGCAAAGCACTGATTTAAAAACAAACAAAAAAATTCCACCTCTCTCTAGTTTCCAAAAAACCCCAGAAAGAAATGCAAACAGAGGCCATTGGAGAAAGCAGGTCAGCGACTATCCTAACATGAAAAAAACCAAGCCAAGGAGGCAGAGTTGGAGAGTGACAATCATCACATAACAATGGGGTCCTAAATCTTCAGACAGAAAATAATCTCAGAAGAAATACACTTAATTCTGTACTTTCTCTACAAATGATTATATCTGCATGTATTTTGAGAACTGTACAGATGCCACAGATTCATCACCTCATAGCATCAGATTAACATCCTTATCACTGAAGCTGAGACACTGTAACATGTGGACCCTACTCCTGGCATACAGATTAACATGCTATTATAAAATAACAACAGAGTGTCACTGACAGACTTTTTTATACCTAGTTGTCAAGACCTAGTTGGAACACCTCTGAAACATCCTTTTTCAGACAGCTTTGACACATATTCAGGGAAAAAAAGTCATCTGCTTGAAAAAGAAATCTCTCAGTCATTGACTAAAAGGCTTGTAAAACAATATTCCTCAGAGGAAGACTCTCCCACATGGAAAAAAAAAACCAAACCCTGAGGGGTTGAAGAAAAGTTTTTAGTTAGGAGCAGCTTCCTCTTGATCAAAACTCAGCTCCCTGTCTCATTAAACTTGTCAGTATTGAAGAGCTCAGCAATCCGCTTGGTTCTAAACAACCTCTAATTTTTCATTAAGGGAGCTGTCAGAAATGACCATAATCCTTAATTTGCAAAAATGTGCTTTAGTTCTCTCCAACTCATCTACTTAGTTGGCCAGATTTCTGTCCTCCAAAATTACAGCAATAAAACTTGTCATTATAAACAGATACAAAATTCTCCAGGTCTGATGCATGAACATCTGCTGTTTGCAACCTAGCTGAAAGTCCTCTGCTCTCTGCTCAATGAGGGTGAAGCTGTGCTGCCTAGGCCTCCTGTTGCTGGGGCCAAAACTAAGAGGGGCACTTAGATGTGTGTGTTATCAGCAGCAGGGTTGAGACAAGATTAACTCAAACAAATGAGTACCAAAAAACCCAAATCCCCCACAATCCTCCCATTTTCCTCAAATACTACTTCCATTTCTTGCTATAAAGAAAGTTTGTAAGATTTCACCCTGGGGTAAATTACCATGCTGTCATTAATATAATCTCGATATCTGGATGAGAACAAAAAAGAAAATAATGATTTCTTGTTTATGAAAAGCTGCATATGTCTTTGTCCCTCATGAAAACAAGATATCACAAGCCAAAGACAAAGGATCAGCTATTTTTTTTTAACTGTTATGTAAATGTGACAGTTAACAGAGCAGAATAGAATAAAAATATTAAGACGGCATCCAGATTAGTAGAGAGATGTTTCTGTGTGCATGAAGAATTCTTTATAAATTGCATTTTCTCAAAAGAACATAAATGTGCCTTCATATGGAATCAAATCAGTTAACTGGAAATCTTTACCTTAAAAGATTTAACCTTTGATGAAGCCTGCTGTTTTCTGTTCTCTACTCAATGTGCTGGATCACCCTGCTCCTTAAATAGTCAGAGCACTCGCAAGACAGTTGAGAAGAAAAGCTGTACAGTCTTTAGTACAACTCACAACAGCCGTGGCGTCAGTTTTATCCCGTGCTAGAAGTCTGGGAGAGGAAGAAGATAAAAAATGGAAACCATGAGTATCAGTATTATGCTCATCAAAGGCCAGGCTTGAGTAGCTGTAAGGGAACATTACTCTTAGAATAATCACCCAGAACACTATTTACTCTAGTAATTAATTTGTGTTTTCAAAGTAAAAGATTTGGAGCTTAGAAAACTGTGGAAATATTTCAAGAGTTCAAACTATCATCAGAAGAAATATGATCCCATTAGGATATTTTCCCTCTTTTCTCTTCTGTCTTCAAAAAGAATAGATAAAAATGCTTATATAATCTCCAGCCTGTAACTCTAAACTCTGTACACATGTTGTATCAGACCTCAGTAAATAAATCCCAGATTAAGATAAGTCTTATAACTATCAATCAGGTACTAAAGTTAGAGTAGGTCCACCTAGGGATTCATCCAGTGGGTTTTATTCCAAGATGAAGTAAAAACAACCAGTGGTTAAATCTGCAGTGATGCATATTTTGAATTACCATAGCTGGTAATGATCAAATGCCAGTGATCAGAAAAGTTACGGCTAGATACAGCATCTCACAGCTTCCATTTCAGAGTGGATTTCCATTAGGGCAAAACTCAACAATTGCTAGGGTAATTGCATAAGACTGAGTAGGTTGTTTCTTTTCCTTTTAGCTTGTCAAGACTTTTAAATCAAATTTTAATTCAAAGCTATTTTGCAGATTCTTAGACTTCGATTTCTAGACTCCTAACTGTAACAGTATCTTCCAGAAAGGAAATATAGGATCTGGGATACTTTTCCAATCTTTGGGAATATTCCCAAAGGCTGCATCTTTAAGTTGTTTTGTGAGATTTTATTCTTAAGCTAACTGGTTAACTTACGGGATAATCACAAATCTGAAACATATAAAACTTTCAAATTGTTTGTGTTCAGGACAAAAGGCTCATAGCTAAACAAAACCAGAAACCTAACTTCAGCTCCCCATAAAATGGATCAAGTTTGCAGTGCTGCAATGCAAAGGATAATGAGTCCCTTTAAAAGAAAAAAAAATCTTCACGAAATTGCTCACTTTCAAGACAATACATACAAACTGAAGTGCTGTGGCGATTGATGATAACAAAGTAATGTCCTGTACAGGATCCTGAAAGTGAATTTTCAGGTGAAAGGGAAGGTTTTGGACCAGCTTGCTGGTACTCTGCAAGGATTCCATATTCTCTACAAGCAAAAATCTCAGACATGATTGTTTAGCCAATTAGAAACGCATGGCTAGGTAGGAATGTTGCTATCCCATTTTCCAGAGAACACATGCACCTCTATTGGCAAGCGGGCACCCAGACCCACAGGGTCAAAATTAAACATAAACCCAACATTCTTCATTACCTAGATAAATGAGAGATAGACCATACTGTCAACAGTAAAAGTAGAAGACATAAGCAAAGGTTTCATTTGGCAGTTTTACATACACCTGGAAGAAGTAACTAGGCTCCTCCTTAACCATTCTCAGATGAAGTTGAGAAGGTAACCCCTGCTGCCGCCATCCCCCTGCACACATTTATACATGACAGAGCATAAATCTTAGCGTTCAACAGTGTAAAAATCATCTTATATTTCTGAAACAATGAGGCACAAACATTTCCTGAAACACTGGAAGAAAGTATGTGACTTTTTCTGGGGTCTTGTTGTAGTCTGAGGTACAAATGACTGGAAACTAGCACATAGAACAAGGCTATTTTAGTTTGTACCATCACGTTTTCAGACACTTGCCTCCAGGCTGCACGTATTTCTTTTTAGAGCTCTTGTTTTTTGACTTGCCGCACACGTATTTTTAACTGCACTGCTCTACAAATACAGTTAGATTCTTTGTGCTACAGTATAGTGCCAAAGTGGTGTAATTAAGTACATTCTTCCACTTGCAAATGCTTCAAAGTCAAGACAGAAGTATCAGTAATGTAACGTTCTTGGAACTGAATAATGGGGGAAAAGCCAAACAAGGCACCATATTACAGGGGTTGTGATTTTGAATTCATAAATATTCAGGTGTTCCCGAACTCATTTTATTTTTCCTCAGCTGTATCGGCATAACCTGTTAATTTGAAGTGGGACTTAATGTGCATAGTGAAACAGGAGAGGTTCATTTACATAAATAACAGTCAACTAAAGAGAATGAATACTTTTTTTTTTTTCTCAAATCATGCAATTGTTAGAAAAAGAAAACGAATTTCTTATTTCTAGAACAAGAAAATCCTCATTCTTACAAAACCGGTATTCAGAATATCCTTTTAAAGGATGCTGTTGTTACAAATATTTGTTGTATTGTGGTAGTTCTGTGGAGGTTTCAACTGTTGTCTGGTAATTTTATGACTATCACAACAAAGCATAGTGTTAGGAGTGGTTTATTGCTCTAAGCATGTTTCCAAATGGTACATTTGAGCATGGGAGAAAGCAGAGGTATGCTAGAAAGAGGGATGATAGGAACTGATATTAGGAGCCAAGTGAAAGTGAGAGTCTATGAAAGTGACAGTAGATGAAAACAGAAAGGGAAAATAGGAATTATGGATTTGGGGGTTCAAAAGTTAAAATAAGCAGATAATGCTAGTGAAACAGGCATAGATTACAGGGTGAAAATAAAAAGCTAAGAAATTACTTCTTGTAGCAGAATTCTGACTCATATAAGCAAAGCCAAAGAAAAAGATGCTGCAGAAACTGAAACATGATATGATAAAAGTCTGGAGGAGAGTTTTAGCCATATGGCTACTTAGGAAAGAAATATCCATAACACCCACATCTTAAGTTATTATACTCACAAAAGCATGAGGATTTTAAGTGCATTCCAGATTTGAAAATTTAGAAATTGAAGAGGAATATTGCAACCACATTACAGATTTGAGTGATAGGCTGGATGGTAGTACTGTCAATGCCAATCAAGAAATAGAGAAATTGAGAGAGACAGATAGAGGTTTTTGATTAGATAAGAAAAGAGAGGAGAAGAGAAGCTGATCTGCAAGTTGTTGTCATAGAGATATTCACTAACTCCAGGCTTACAGATTAGATCAAATTTAGAAAGAAAAATTACAGGAATTGCCTAAATAGCCATTGAATTGCCTTCTGATACTGCACAGGTGCCAGGAACAGCTATAAAGACTGGAGACAAATCAGTAGATGACAGGCTACTGTAAGCCAATAAAGGACAAGATCTTACAAGGAAAAGCACAGATGATTTTGGATTAGCAGTAGTTTTGAAACTTTTCAAAGGAGGTCTTAATAAAAATCGAATCAAGGGAATTAAAAAAACCACAGGGAGCTGAACTGAAGAAGTTCTAAAGTGCAGATGGGAAACTCGACGAAGATATCAGCAAGGGTTTTAAATTAGCTGACAGATGAAAATGAGGAAGAAGTAAGGTAATTAAGCTATTGTTATGTATTATTTGTACAACATTATTTGTACAAAACTGTTAATATTAGCAACAAGCTTCCCTTTCAGAAGAGTTAAAACATGTAAGTATCACATAGTATACCAAGTAACAACTACCACTAAAAATATGCTACCATGGCTGAGCAATCAGAGTTGTAAAAACATTTGGTATGACACTGTCCCAGGTGAAATGAATGAACTAAGTGAAACAAAGTAAGGACATACTATCTAAATATGCAAATGTACTATATAACTTTTTTTTGTAGACTATTTTAATCTCGAAACATTTTTAGAGCAGCATACTCAGTAGGAAAAAATCCCATGAGGTTCAAGGTCATTGATATGAAAATCTAGTACAATGCAAGAGAAAATGTCAGGAGATAATCATAATGTAATTCTTTCCAATACTCCAGTTTAAAGTCACTGACAGTGATTCCAAATCTAGAAATCTGTCAGTAACAAAGCATGTGCAGTATTGCTTTAATAATGGATTCTTAATAACCTCCGTGAATTAAATGTACAAAGGACATTAATTGTCATGTCCCTATACGTTGACACATCTCTGAAATACCATCTCTCTCCATGTTTAGCAGCAGACAAAAAAACCCTCCAGAAAACACTGTGCATCACTGGGAAAGGGAAGAAGAACAAGACAGAGCACACATTTTGCCCTGTAGAAGACCTGGCTGCACATTTTAAGTAGTCTGTGCAGTTGTGATTTCTACATCTCAAGACGGACATAGGGCAATTAAAAACGTACGGAGAGAAAACTAAAATGATAGAGGATGGAACAACTGCCTTGTCAGTGGAGAATGAAAATACTGTGATTCTTCATTTAAGGCGAAGGGTGCTGTGGAATATGATCATGGTTTACAAAATCATGAAAGAAGATAAGGTGAACAACATTCACTGACTTTTACAATAACAAAAGTTCAATCATTGAAATCATAGAAGCAAATTAGTTTAAAACATTTAAAGTACTTTTTTTTAAACAGCACCTAGCTAACTTCTGGAGTTTATTTCTAAATAAAGTTGTAGAGGAAGTATCACCAGATCCAAGCAGGCATGAGACAAGCTCATGGAAAATAAGTATATAAGAGATAGGCAGGGATGTACCTTCCAACATCCATAATGCTACAGCTGTAGATTTTGGCAGAGGCGAGTACTATGGACCACAGAAAATGCCCTGGGTTGAGAGCTCTTGCTCAAGAGCACCTCCCACTGCCACTGGCTAGATGAATTGCTGTATTTACCCAGAGGGGTATGTCTGTAATGTTTTTATTTTTAAAGAATTTATCAAATGAGACACGCACACACAGATGGTATCACTGAAATCTACAAGCTGACAGATTTTTGTAGTGCTGGCTGGGCTTTCTATACAACTCCAATATATTTTCTTTCCGACACGGTGAGTATCAAAAATACCCATACCTAATCCTTTAATGTCTCTGATTAACAGCAGCATTAGCATAACCTAACTCATCATTTCTGAACTCTCTCTTCTTCCTCTTGGCTTGACTTCTAGTGTTTTTGTTTGTGGTGGGAGTAAGCAAAATGACATTAGCAGAATAGGCCTTTATTAAAGCCACCTTCTGTTACAAACTTATTCCACAGCTCTTACCGCACAAAAATGTAATCATCAGCACTACTTAGAAATAGAATGCCACATCATTTCTGATTACTTTATTACACAATTCCCTTGGTAAACAAAAATGGAAGGAATCATTCCTGAAAGATTTTGAATCTTAACAAATGAAGCTACTCAGATAGGGGTTGTTATCTTGTCGGGTTTTTGTATTTATTCTTTCACAACGTATTTCTGTCTGATGTAGTTTGGCTTCTTTGTTTTTCCAGCTGGACAGTAGAACACAATTTGAGCACTTAAGAAATTTCCTCCTAGCATCTATTTATTCCCCCTTACCTTATTGCTAATCATTTTTTCGAAGGATTCAATAGATCATTTTTCACAATCTTCTTTTCCAGTGATTTGGAAACTATGATGGTCAAGGCCATAAATCAGGCCATAAACTTTACTGATGTTGTTCACTTTTACATGCTTATCTACATAAAAATACCTATGATGTGATTTTAAAATTAGGTAGAAAAGAAAATGTTCACTCTTGATATCTGTAAGTTTATGCTGAAAAGTCTTATGTGGGTATTAGTGGTTTCACTCAACCTAAACTGATAAAGGCAGTCATACTTTGAATAAGTTTTCTTTAAAAACATTGTAGATATAAAGAGAAGAAATGAAACGAGCAAATACACTGTGATATGAAGTGCTATAGTTTAAAATGCTTGAAAACAAAATAACTTTGTATGTTTAGATCTTTTAAAGTACACAGAGCATTAAATCACATACAGCACTCTGTCCCTGCTTCTGGTGTTGTGCCTGTGAGGGGTTGGCAATTCTCTACAGAGGTCTGTAGAAATGCACGAGTAAAAGGAGGAAAGATTTGCAGCTTTCTAAATTTTAGAACAAATGCCATCTGGACTAATTTGTGAATCCAACAGCACTACTTCAGTTCAGCTCAATAGTCAGGGAAAAGTCTGAGTAGGAGTATGGTTATGGAGAGGAAAGCTATTGCCCTATCACCAATTTGTATGCTTTAGGAGTCCTTTAGTATTTTTTAGGAGATTCTCATAAACAGGTTACAGCACATTTGAATAAGGTGGTGCAAAACCTTCGTCTCACTGGAAACCAAGTGCCAGCTTTAAACAAATAATGTGTATCCATTTGGCTTCTGGTTTTGGGCAGAGAGAAAAGCTCAATACGCGTGGTGCTGTGTAGATTGCATCAGCTGTTCATCGCATTTGTGTGACTGTATTTTGGATCTGCTTGGATGTTGCTACCATCCCTTCAAAATTTCCCTGTTATACAGACTATCCTTACTACTTGTTACACCATAGCCTGACTTCCCCTAACAAAGTATGAAGCCAAACCTTTCTGTGCCCTAAATAATAGCTGTCCTGTCATTTACCATCTGCTGGTTTTGGACACAATGCAGTATGTCACTTCCAGCAGTTCACATGTGATTCCACTGTCAATCCTGGCCATACTAAATTTTTCCTGTAATTCTAGAAATCACGTAATGAAACATTCAATGATAGTAGGCCACGTACATTCACCGGCTTTATTTAATATAAATATATGGTAATTTTAAGGTAAACTTTTTAACGAAAATCATCTGGGAGTATTTGGGTGTTGCTTACTGCTACATCAGTTTTGACTGTTCCTGATTTTAAAAATGCAGTGGTGGCCTAAAGAAGAATAAATGCTCTTTTAAAAGGAAAACAATTTGAATAATTCAGTTGCAAATGTAGATTCTTGCTGATTATTTCTTATGCCAAGAATGAATCTCAGCTATTTACAAACACGAATCAAGCAAAATGTACCTCATGGTTCTGATTTTGCTTCTTTGCCAATTGGAAAGGAACATACTTCACAGGAGTTACTAAAACTGTATTTCCATTAAAAATCTAAATTATAGCAATTCCCAGAGAATGGATAATAAGCTTGAATTTATGGATCTCACTATGATCTTATCATTCTTTATGCCATATAACAAATTCTGTTCTTAATTACAGCAAACAAGCTACTGCAATCAGATGTCACACATTGCAACTGGGAATTCACTCACATTGCACTATGTATAATGACAGCAGTAATTGATCCAAAAAGAAGTATTGTTGATAAAACAATGCTTTTGAAGGTATTTGAAGGCTTGTTATCTCTGGGCACCTAAACATATTTAAAAATCCATAAAATTAACAATTCCATAATAATTTCTTGCTGTGGAACTGATTGAATTGACTCCCTGATTCTGGTCAGTAATAAAACTTGACAAGGCACCTAGGCAGGCTTTGACTAACAGCATGTTTCATTATCCATTTCCTGTGGGAAAGTAGCCTTTTTTTTGACTGAAAATTAAAAGGATTTGGTGCAGGAGCAATGCTTAGAGATTACTTTGGGCCTCAGAGGTGCACTTTAGGACTTTACCCAAAATGTAGCCACCTACTAAAGTTTCACTTAGCAGCTGCCTAGCAGTAGAAGTGCCTAAGCTCAGTAAAAACTTGTTTTGGGTCCTTGGGGCTATTCCTCCCTGGGGACAGGACTTTGTTGAACTTCTTCAGACTCCTGTCTGATGCCTTCTCCAGCCTGCCAAAGTTCCTCTGAACAGCCAGATGACTGTCAGGTCTATCATCCCAATTTCTTATTTTCTGCAAACTTGCTTAGTGTGCACTTTGCCCCATCATGCAGGTCATTAATGAAGATGCTGGACAACACTACATATCACAAGTTTTACGGAAATCCAGAAAAGGAAAAAACTGTTAGGGCCCAGAGAGCACCAAGAGGCTTCATCAGCCCTGCCAGCTTCCGTGTGGTATCCCTTGTCCCTGCCCATGGCACAGAACCCCCTCTCAGCATCCCCTCGCAGTTCTATCAGTCCATGCCCCAGTGCTGCCACAGCAGGACTGGTCTCCAGCTCACCACAGCCCTGTCCTGCCCAGCCATGGACCCTGCTGAGCCAGTTCCGACCCACAGGCTGATGTCCCAGCATGGCCTTGACCTGTCGGTGTCCCATGGCCTTGCTCAACCATCAAAGGCTGTGTCTGACCCTACTTCCCCTCACTGGGCCTGGTCCCCTACTATGCTGACATCCCATCCATCCCTGTTACCATGGCCCTGCCCAGCTGTCACTGAATCTGGTCCTAGCCTTGTCACTATAGACTGACTTCCCAGCTCGGCCTCACACCTGCTTCATGACCATGGTACTGCATTATGGTCTGGACTCCTGGTGGGATCTGGCCACGACCTCCAGGTCTGTCCTGCTGGCCTCACTCAGGTCCTCACCTTCCTGTCCTCTCATTGAGCAGCCCCCGCTCTTGGTGCTTCCTGGCAATAACACAAACTAGTTTTGCAGGCAGTTTCCTTCATGATACTGCTAAAACAGGCAAACTTAATCCATATGTAATTCATACATGGGTGGATGCTGCAGTACTTTCTGCTGGTTCACTCAGCCTATGGGGAGAAAGATTCACAATTCAATACTTGATTTAAATGGTCATATCTCATTCAAACCAAACCCAATTACTTCCACCATAAGATTTTTTTGAAAAAGTGCCATTCTTGTGTCAGATTTCCACTTGGAAGACTCAGCTCTTTTCAGAGGAGTGTTCAAAAATAGGTCAATTTTTTATACTGCAAAGACCAAATTGTTTTCCCCCATTTACTCTCAGAAATTCTCTCAGTGTACTTCCTTAGGCTTTTAAAATTCATTGAAAGGCAGAGATCAAATAACAAGAGGAAATATTTATGAAAGGGTTCAGAGAGGAAATCCATAGGCAACTTCATTTAAAATAGTAATTATTGCTCTGCTGTAGCAAAAAGGGGCAAAATCTCCATTTGATTCCAACAAGTTTATTTGATGATTCTTTTAACTGATACTCTTCCTCCCTCCTATGTATTTTTTCACCCCAAAAACTTTCCAGAGGTGCTACTGTTAAAAAGATTATCTGATCAGCTATGGCAAAATAACAATTTTACATCTTCTTGGTGAAAAAGGACACAGAAGAGGTCCTTGATACCTTCTTTGCCTCTATCTCTACTGCTAAGACCAACAGAATCCGGGGTTCCTAAGAGAAGAAAGAAAGTAGAAAGCAAGGAGGATTTACCCTCAGTGGAGGAGGGCCAGGTTAGAGAACATTTAAAGAAATTTGATATACTGAGGTCCATGGGACTTGATGGGGTACACCCACAAGTGCCGGGTGAGCTGGTCAGTGTTTTTCATAGACTACTGCTGAATTACGTTAAGGACAAGGAGATTACTGGGAATAGTCAGCAAGGATTTGTGGAGGGGAAATCCTCCTTAATGAACCTGGTAGACTTCTATGTTGAGATCACCAGCTCAGTGGATGAGGGAGAACAATGGATGTTGTTTATCTTGACTTTAACAAGTCTTTCAGCACTGTCTTGTCTAGCGCTCTCATGAACAGACTGATGAAGTACTGGCCCCATAAGTGGACAGTGAGGTGGACTGAAAGCTGGCTGAACTGCCAGACTCAAAGGATTGTGATTAGTGGCAATGTATCTGCAGCTGGAGGCCAGTCACTAGTGGTGTAGTCCAGGGGTTGATACTGGCGCCAACAGTGTTTAACATGTTCATTAATGATCCTGATTCTGGGACAGTGTGCACCCTCAGCAAGTTGGCAGATGACATAAAGCTGTGAAGAGTCATTTACACACTATATGGTTGTGCTGCCATTTGGAGGGACCTTGACAGGTTGGAGATGTGAGCAAGTGTCTGATGAAGTTCAACAAAGTGACATATATGGACATTCTGGAGCAAGTCCAACGAAAGATCATGGAGATAACTAAGGGCTTCACGTAACTGACATAGATGGAGAGGCAGAAAGAGCTGGGATGTTCAGCATAGAGAAAAGAAGGCTGAGGGGAATCTCACCAGCATGTATAAGCAGCTGGTGCAGGGAAGTAAAGATGAAGACAGACACCTCTCATTGATGCCAAGAGCAGGCAGTAAGCATGAACTGAAATACAAGAAATTATTTTCAAAAGTAAGAAATTTTTTTTTCACTGTGACAGTAGTCAAACACTGAACAGGTTAACCAGAGAGCTTACAGAGTCTCCATCTTTGGAAAGATTCAAAATCTGACTGGACGTGACCCTGAGCTCTCTGCTGTAGCTGACTCTGTTTGAGCAGTAGGGTTGGACAAGAAGATCTCAATAGATACCTTCCAGCCTCAGAAATTCTGCGATCCTATGTGTTTGTGATAAATACAGAAGCTTCTTCCTGTGTTCCAGAAAAAATAAACACTGGCATCAAAAATATATTAGCAAGAAAATGTGAAGGATGTAGAATGTAAACTATTTTTTGACTGGATATCATTATAAAAGTTTCATTCTATCATTCATGATAGATGTAAAAAACCTACCAGTAGATTCATTTTAAGAAATTCTGAAAGATAATTGACTTTTTTCAGATTTTTTTTTTCCTGAATAACGTGCAATCTGTTATTCTAAATAACTAGCTGTGTGGTTAAACAGTTTATTTGGTTATTAATCATAGCAATGCTATGTGTTTATTTCCAAAGACATCCATAGCAATACCAACAGGCAGTTCAAGAACTTTCTTGACCTTCAAGAACTCAGTGAAGACTTATTGAAGCACCTTTTCAAATAGACAATAATATTCATATCGTCAGGTGTGTACCTCTCTGAATATTTCTTCAAAAATTGGTGGTTCCAATTTATTTAAATTCCACACTGACTGTATCAAAGAACTAAATACTAAAGTACTACTAAAATACTCTGGCTCACCTACATCAAAATAACTATGTAAAATATATATTTAGGCTGCAAAGTCAAATAATTAAAATAAATCAAAGCAAGTATATTATTTCCTAATGCAAAATACTGGCCTTACACATCCAGACTGTACTCTGAATAATGTAGAAGTCCCTTAGGAAAACAAGACTATACAATAATGTAACTAATTTCATAGTGAATAAGTGCAAAAGAAAAGAAAAGAAAAAATTAGAGTGGGAGAAAAAGTGAGGCTACATAGCAAACCTAGCTTTGACTTGTTTGACTTTTTTATTTTTAATATCATGAATTGTTATGTTTATAAGAAGTTATATTTACCATATAAGTAATGAAGAAGGGGTTGTCTAAGTGACAATCCTTTCATACACCTATCATCACAGTTTGACTTCAAACTTTCAGCAACAAAGCAGAGACTCCTACCACTTTTAGTATTCAATAAGTCTGTATAATTATGAACTTACAGATACACTTATATGAAGTGTATTTATTTTCTCCTACTTCTCAGTAGAATATTACTGTAAAAATACATATCTCTTCAACTGGTAGTAGTTTTTTGAAAGTCAGCCATTAGAATTTCATGCTGTGTTAATTGTTCCAAATAAGAGGTGGAAAATCATGAAGTATACCTTGCTGTCGCTCTGTACTTATAAAATGCGGCTATGATTGGTACGATTTATATTGATCTCCACATATGAGGAAAGCAAATTCTAATTTATTCTAACTATAATTCAGGGTTTATGCTGGACAATAATTTCCAATATACACTGTAAAATTCAATTTTAATTGTGTTTAAAGTTTACTAAAAGTATTGATCATGTGACAGAACTGTCAATCATACTGGCTTATCAGTTAATTTAATACAATTGGATTTTCTTAGTTAAAGTGGTCTCAGTGATGATTGCTGGCCGACAATAGAAGCGACATGCATTAAGAGAAATATTTCCTGTCCCTTTTTAAAGAAGAAATTGCTTAATTCTAAAAGAATCTAATTCTTTTATTCAGAACCTTGAATAGGTAGATAACTGGAAGTCATACAGTTAGGATGTAAATACAAGATAGAATGAAAGTCGCTTTGTTGTAAAAATAGATTTACCTGTGATTTTTGTTGATTCCTAGCAAATATAAAATTACTCTTCTGGGCTCTCAGGAACAAGGCAGTAGGACATTTGCTAATAACTTCCGTATCTTTAAAGTAAAAATTACAATGTCTGTTGAAATTTTCAAGAAAATAATAACATTATAAAGCAGCTTTTTTGGTGGAATATCCACAAAGAAATGCAAAGACAAAGAATAGGTGAAAAGAGAACATCTGTACTGACCACTTAAAAAGAACAAGAGTGTTCAGTGGCCATTGGTAATGCATTTTCCTTGAGTTACAAAGCAATATAGCATACTTAACTCCCTTTTTCAAACATATGCCCAACTTTGGCCATGTTGATCTCAAAGGAACTGTTGAAAACTCAGCAATGCTCATCTACTCCATGTTGAACTGTATTAATGCTAAGTCCATCTCCTTGCCAAGAACATTGATTTACAGGAAGCAGCAGAGGGAAACTCTGTTGCCACATTACAGAGAGACAGAGAGTGTCCTGGTTTCAGCTGGGACAGAATTAATTTTCTTTTTAGTGGTTGTGTTTCAGATTTGGTACAAAAGTAAAGTTAATAATACATATTATTTTAGTTGTTGCCAGACGCTGTTTATAGTTTTCGAGGACTCTTTTCATCTTCCCATAGAAGCTGAGAAAAAATCTAGACAGAATAACGGAACGGCCGATGGAATATTCTGTACCATAGACGTCATGCTCAGTATATAAATAGGGTTAACTGGGGGGTTGTTACTCTCAATCACTGCTCAGAATGGTGCCAATTCACCAGACAATGAGAGTGACTTGTGTCATTATTATTATTATTGTTATCACTGTTATTATTATTATTATTTCCCTTTTCTGATATTATTCTATTAAACAGTCTTTATCTCAAATAATGAATTTTTTTTTTCCCTTTCCCTCCTTTTCTTCCTCTTCTCCCTGGCCTTCTTAGGGGGAAAGGGAGGGTGAGTGAGCAGCTGCATGGTCCTAGCTGCTGGCTGGGGTTAAACCAAGACAGGAGCTACACATTCTTCAATGAGTCATTGACAAGGGATTCTTCTGAGGATCCTCTTGATCTACCAGGTTCATCAGCTAGGTCTGCACTGAGATTTATTATAATGTCTAAATGATTGGGCCACTAGTCTAAGCAATGATAACAGGAGGCTGGCAATTGACCCACAGCAGCACTAATTTTTCCCCGAGGAGTACAACAGCATCAGTTGTGGTATAAACCCAGACCATTTCACTCACACTCTTTTGCTGGTAATTAGGGCCAGTGCCCTAATTAAAAGATGAAACCACTTTCCTAAGTTGTGCAGTAACAATGGTAATAAAGGAAGGCAACATGAAGATTTTAGTCATGAATAAGTAGCTAAGAATCTGCATTTTACAAGGACTCTAATAATGCAATTTCCAATGCATGAGGAGGTCAGTATGTTAGTATTCTTCATTCTCACAAGGCTCTGCTACAGGGCTTCTCCCTTCATGTGTTAAAGAGTTTTGTATCCCAAAAAAGATCAAACTCGTATTCTATGTCTTTGCTTCATTTTGCTGTAGCATTTGAGACCATTCCAAACAAAGAAGACAAAATAAAGAAAAACGTAATTACATTGTTGCAGAATCCCTAGTAGGAACTGGCTTAAAGTCCTAACATTCAAAAATCAGAGTAACTTTCAGAGCTGAAATGTTTAACCCATCTTGATATACAATGGTGTGAAGTGTTCCTTCCAAATAGCTGAAAACAGGTTTTGTTCATGCATTTACTAGGTTACTTAGCATCATTAAAGGACTGAAAGTTTTGCTACCTTGCTAAATTTATTGTTTCTACACATGTACTATTCCTATTCTAGTTCTGGCTTTAATTGCAGAAGGGATTTGTCTTCAATGGGACATTCCACTCTAAAACTGATATGTTAATTGCTTTGGATAAAGCTCGGAGTCATAAACAATGATTCCTGTAGAGTGACCAAAATAATGAACAACAATTTATTTGCAATTTTTTTTTTATATTCTACTTCTACTTTTACTTCTACTTATTTTTATCTTCTACTTCTATTTTCTAACTGAATACTGACTGGGTCTGCTTGGTTGATATTGTTTATCTACCCTTTCACCAGGGAGAGTTTATGTTAAAAAGAACTGTATCTGTACTATTCCCCTGTAGTTTAACTTTTCATGCACATCTAGGACCTGGTGATGCAATTGAAGGGAACAGGTTTCAGACTGTATGCAGATCTACCATCTGGACAAGCAGATTATTGCACTGGTCAAAGAGGAGCTGGTATAATCACTGTGTAGCCTTGTACATTAGGGAGCAAGAGAAGTCACCTTAAATCTAAATAAATATCATAATTATTAAATGTTAACTAGTGGAAATTGGTTTGTTTTAGAATTAGTTTTCCATTTTAGTGCACAGTTCTTAATGATTAGCATGTTTATCGTGATAATTCTGCCAGGCTCATGGCCAAGAAGGATCAAGAATATAATGTTGCAATACTTTTCCATAAAGCATAAAACATATAAACCACTGTCTTTTCCTCAAAAAAAAAAAAATCACAGTTCTTAAAGAGAAGGCGCACAGTGAAATAGGAGAGCGTAATATGGTCTGCAACAACAGCAGGTTTGCAAGACAAATTATCTGAGCAAAAGGGTCAAGAATCAAGAATGCAAATCGTTTCCCAAGACTTAGTGGGTTCGCTGATAGACTGTAACAGAGCCTGTACCTGTACAGAAATGCCAGTGGAGTCTTTAACTTTTTCTAGTATGTATAAAACGCCACTTACACCACCACCCTTTGGAACCAGCTGCCAAATGATGATAGAATAAATGTTGGTTTCCAAATCAAACCCCTTCCTTTGAGGGAGTTCCTTGCAATATATTCATAACAATGAAGCCTGATTTTTTAAAGTACTCAACAAAAACCAACTCAACAAACAGAAAAAAAGAAAACAAATGCTACCATTAGTAATCAAAATTTGGTGGGTACCTAAACTAGCCAGGACCTACATATAATGCAGTACAGTAAACATTGTGGTCTCATGTTCAATTAAATGCATGGAAGTTCTTCTATTACTTGCAACCAAATGAGATCTGAGGCATTGTGTAGTTGCGTAGTCAGATGCAATAGTCATTTACCCATTTACTTGGGTTGTCTTTGTGCGTTGGTTTAGGAAAACCACACTTGAACAGTTCTAATTTTTTGTGTTCCATGAAATAAAAAGGATTATTTTACATATATAGATTAAATTTACCAGCAATTAAAATAGCAGTATGAAATAGTATCACACAAGAGACTCTGGTCCTGTGTTAACAGCCCCAGCACTCCTTTACACCAGGGACAATCCCACAACTTCACTTCATCTGTTCATCTTATGAAGTTGTGATAGGGTCTGGTTCCAAGTGAGTAAGAATTGTCAACTTATCAGTATGTCATTTGTAAATTTGATCCTGTTGCTTTAATGGAAAGAGTACTAATACCATACAAGCTGCTCTGCTGTTTTCAACAGGGCTTTTGGTGACCTAATGTAGTTACTTTAGTGAGAATATAATGTCTTTTCTGTGAGCTTCAGTGCTTAGTCATCTACATTCTTTTTATCTAGATTCTGATGTACCAATCAGTATTGTTAAAATATTTAATAGAAATAATCTTGAACACCACTGGAAATAAATGGTTTGAAAAGACTGAAAAAAAAACAGAGAAAAAATGTTAATAAGGAGTGAAGGAAAGAATTAAATAGATTATTTGGCAGTTCTTTGTTTTTGAAGGGCTGTGAAACCTTACAATGTAAAGTGCATAGAAGGTAAGGTCTTCAAGAGTGTGCTCCACTGCCCAAATCATAACTGGGCTATATTGATCCTGTACAGAACATCAGCTAGTGAATACGAAGAATTCATTGGTCATGTCAGTGTTTTACGTAATCCTGCAAAGTACTATTTAATTGTGTGAAGAACAAGATAGCCAGTGTCAAGGATGTCTTCTTTGCCACACAGCAGAAATATTTCATTTTCATGAACTGTGGGCACATGTACACAGGGATATCTGGACAAGATTCTCTTGATTCCAACTACAGAGATTCAGAATAAATCAACTTCCCACTTTGGGAAGTGGGCCTTTGACCACTGCAAAGAATCACTTGTAACCCATCACATTTTTCTGGGAATTTTTTTTTTTTCCTTCCACATACCTTGGACTGATTTGCTCTTTCTAGGAGCTAGAATTTTCTATCTCTTGAACAAAGAATCACAGACCTAATTATTTGTCAATGACAAAGTAAATTAAGACTGGAGGAGGCTTCACGATGACCTTGCTTTCCTTTGACCAAACTTCCCACTTACTGCAAAATTTGTTTGGAAAAACTAGACTTTCTGGTTTCCTAACATGGAAAGAAAGTGCAAAACACTGTCTAAGGTTTTTGGAATTGATGGGTAGCTGTAACATTCTTCGGTTGTTAGTTAAACCTCACACCGAAGAAACGCAGACCCTTTGGATCTCTGTTTGAATATAAATAAGTTGTCCCAACAAGTACAAGCTATGAATTCATATTGCATCTTACATCACGGGTCACGAATTGCCTTCACAATATAGAAGAAACCAAATCTTATTTGCTATCCACAGTGATCACCTCTGAGGATGCATCTTCCTGTCTGCATGCTACTATACACTCTAACTCAAAAATAAACACAGACAAGATTATGTCTCCAGAAGCAGTGCTGCCAGTAGCTGCATATCACAGTCATCAAAGACACAACCAGAAGGATAAATTATACTAAAAAATGTGAATGTAAGAGAGAAATGGAGCAGTTTTGCTTGTAGCAAAGGGGGAAGTAGGAACATATAAATTTCCAGGGAGGAATTTCTGAAGGGTCTCAGCATGATGAGGGGAATATATGAATGGCTAAGGAAATCCTGAGATTGTTGGTTACTAAAAGCATATAATGGGAGAAATATCACACTGTATACTCCTATATAATTTTTTACACTATATAATTTTTATAATCTGTACTAAACCAAAAGTGACTGTCAGAGACAGAATGCTTGGGTAGGCAGATTTTTGGTATGGATCAAAATGGAAGATCTTATATTACTGTCTTCCTTCTGCTCACAGATCATGCTGTCATATCTTGGTACCAGAATAGATATGAGGCACTGTTATAATTTACTTTACATTGCTCAGTTTGAATGATGCAGTGTGCCCAGCTAGTGGTCACTGATATGGAATCAAATCCTAAGCTGAACAAAACTGTAAGGCCGAGTGCTTTTCTGTGTGCACCCTTTACAAACCACAGTCAGTCATATTTTTGGCTTTATTCCTAATGCGGCTGCTATGAACTGTTTGCACATGATCAGGGTTTTGGTGAAAAAAACCTCTTGGGGCCAATTCAAGAGAAAAATACCCAGCTTTATTCTGCATTTTCATAAATATTTACAGAATATGCCTGCTGTGAAAATATGTGTTCAATGTATGTAGATTTCTTTTCTAAAGGCCTCTTTCAGGTGTAAAACACAGCAATAAAATTATAACTACTCAAAGCCAGAAGTAAATGGTCACACACACAAATACTATTCTCAACTTTTCCTTTGATGCTGTGGGCCAAATTCTATTGTAGCTACTAATACAAGCCTGAATAAAATTGTCAGTTTTAGAATACTTACTGTAGGTAGAATACTGCATACACATATCACACAGAATTCACCTCCTTATTTATTGTAGTGCGGTAAAATCTTTTTTTTTCTCTTAACAATATGACCACTAATTCAGGTTAAAACTTGAACCCAACAATAAGACGTTCTTGCAGAACCCAACAATAAGACGTTATCCACAAAGATAAGAAAAACAAGAATAAAATTAATTGTATTTTTTTATTTGACCGTCATCTAAGAGGGGGAAAACCAGTTTTATAGGAGGTCATTTCATTCCTTGAATATTCAGAACTGAAGTGGCCTTCAGTTACTACAAATCAGAGTAAGGAGGAAGAATAGAAAGATCAGGTGACACTTTTATATGGAAAAGGTCAAAAAGTTGATCTGCCCAGGCCTTTTTGAAATCTGTAACATCTGTCAGTCCTCAAAGATTCCAAAAAGGCAGAGAAAGCAGGGTTGGTAATATTAGAAGTGTGCCATTAAAAGTATGGCAGAATAGAATAACTGTATATACACAGAATTATGCATATATGCTACAATTTTTTATGTATCTGTAGCTTATGCATGTCTTCTGTTCATGTCATTTTTACATCCTTCTCAATAGTAACATCATGAGTGTGTAAGAGAAACATGTTGGACTGTAGGGAAAAGTATTCCTCTGTGACCGCCAGCCCTTGTCAAATCACTTGATATTCATACTAGACAGTGAAAAAGATTAGAATGTTCTTTTTCTCTTCTTTTTTTCTTTTTTTTTTTTAATTCAAAAAGCAAAGGCAAGTTTGAGCTCATACAGATTGTCTACACTGTTGTGTTATATAGTGTGCCTGGCAGTTACATCAGCTGGTTTAGTCTGACAAATAAAGTATATATAAACACAGTATAGAGAGTGGCAGATATACCATCTGCCGAATGGAAGGCAAGACCTCTACTGTCCTAAATGCAAAGAGTTATAGAAATGTCATTAATTTATCTTTAAAAAGGCTGGAAGCGCTCATTTCCTATGTTAGATCACAGGAATTTATGCAAAATTAACATCTTCTTAAACTCCAAGGATCTGTTTATAACTTTTTAAATTGTTTTATTTGCATTCCTAAAAACAGAATAAAACCATTTCAAGTTGTCTCGTTAAGCAGCAGGCCAAATTCATTCTAAAAGCCATTGGCCCTGACCGAACAGATTCATCAGAGATGTACTTGGGCTTGTCTAACATGTCAGGGAAGAAAATGAAAGGCTTTGGAGGTGATGAAGAACATTTCTGAGGCTCTTATGTTAGAGAAAGTTTTTATCTTAAGACAGAGAAAGTGTCCCAATATACACTGAAATAACTAAACATCATACAAATGTAAAGGCAGCAGATCAGAAAACAGTATGCAGAAATACAGACATATTTCATTATAATTTTCAGTGCCTGTCTTATCTTAAAGTCATGATGAATTTAGAGGAACAATGCTGTATATTTTAATAAATTCATTACTTTGTACATAAATACAAACATCTTTTCAATGGACTTAATAGGAGATTATTATAGCTAGTAAGTTCTATGTGCCTCACTAAAAAAAAAAAAAAAAAGAGGGGTGACTGTATTGTGTACACATTTATAACAAAATGAAAAATTTAAATATACTTAATTAATAAAACATGTGTGGGTATGTATGGATTATCCCAAGAAAAACCTTAGTGGCAGAATTTACCAAGCTAAAGAGAAGTACTTGCTCAGCCTGCTTCTCCTTACTGCTTCATAATAAAGAAGTAAGAATTTTCCTGTATCATTCAGCATGAGCTGAATGCTCCCTTCAGGCTGGGAGAAATTGGTGATAGTTTGTTGTCTTTGAAGATTATTTTCTAATAAACAACTTAACATTGAAAGAGGCAGAGATGTAAATGCATTATATCTGATGAAATTCAGATGGTCCATTGTTATATCAGAAGAGGCATATGAAAGGATATGTGTGGAAAGATATCCTCACTCAGAAATGTTTACCTCCACATTGGGACTGATATACCACTGAAAGCAGAAGTGGAAAATGTTGTTAAACTAATGTGAAAGCAGATTGAGGAACAGGATTTTATATCCTTTTCCTGGTTGTGACAAAAATTCTAGGTTTTGAGAGGCCCCATCAGTAATGTTTGAGACTAGTCCTGCGACCAGAAGTTTAGCAGATGAAAATAAGTTATTTTGGAAAATAAAAAGTAGTTAAAAGGCGCATAAGCTGTATTCAGCCTGATTTTTTAACGTGTTTTATTGAGGTTCTTAATTTTGTAATAAAAATCAAATACTGAACTAGTACAATGTTTTACTAGTACTGGTACAAGAAATTACGAGATAACGGCACACGCCAAAAACCCACGATTTTCAGTGGCTAACACTTGTGCACTCAGTAACCCACACTCCAAAGTATGTCATTTGATCATTTACTCCCAGATAACTTAAAAATGGGGAAAGAGTAGGGTATGGCTTTTTTTTTTTTCTGTCGCGACCAAATTTATGATGATTAATGTGACGTGAAATGAAAGATAATCCTTAGTAGTCACTAAGAATGAGATATTGTAGTGCGCTAAACGATCTCACCCACTATCTTGTAACAGAAGATCCATGATGAGTTACTTCTGTCTTGTGCATTAGCAAGCAGGCATCTCATCATTCAGTCTTTTGCGTTTCTGAACCAGGAGCAAAATTGCCATGGGGATACTAAGTTTATTGCGGTTCTGTGACAGTATACTTTGTGAAGTATCAAAACACAAAAAAAACCAAGAACAAACAATACCCCTAAATTCTTAATTCCTTTCTTGACAGAAACAGACTTACAAAAACATTGTACCTACATAGTAGTCTTGATCAATGATTCCAAAAACACCAACTAATTCTGATCCATCCTATAGTTTTGTCAGCTATGATTTTGTGTTTCTTTTGATTAATGTGTAGGAATAAAAATAATGCAAAATAACATTATTTTTATTAGCATTTTGGTCAGGCTATGCGTGCAAAGCAGCATTTTTTATTCATTCAGTGTTGCCAAAGTTTAATCCTAACTGGTTTGCGCCTTTATAATGTATGCACTAATTGACAATACAGAGTCAGGGATCAGCAGAAAGAATTGTAAATTAATTTAAAAAGACTCCATGGGAATATTCACTTAATGGTGGTAAAATTCATTTTCAGCTATATTCAATGTTATCTCAATAATTACAAAGTAATAATTTTGGAGAGGAAGTTGTTCTTATATTATGGTCTGTTAAACTGATAATATATTGAGAATCTGTCTTGTAAGTGGCTTATTTTATGGTGCAGTGAACTGATGATTCTAGAAAGCTTAAAGCTGACCCAGAATTAATCATGTTGGAACAACTGCAAGGTTACAAATCCGACATTACTAATTAAAATGAAGTATTTTCTCTACTTGCACATTTGCTACCAGTGGCAAAAGGTCCTACCTCCTTTTCACTTCTTAACAGCTAAATAAAGTTTTGCTAGGTCTCCTGTACACTGCCTTAAAAGACAATTCTGTACTTCAGTTGAAAAGAAATTGAAAAAGGGATAAAGCAAAAATTTCAATATATCCTAAATGTCTCTGTAAAGAAAGGCAAATTTCTTTGCCCCTTTATGCAGGATGTGTAAGTGTTGACTCTTACTCCTGCCTGAAGTTATGTTTAGCTCATGTGTCTGCAAAGGATGGACCAGAACTTGGCACTTTTTTATGACTTTGCCAAATTGTGGTGGGATTTGTACTCTAGTGGAAATTTATTCCTAAACTGTGGAAATAGAGCAATTACTTCTAATGTGAAGTTTCTGAAAAAGGAATCCACACCATGGAAATATGTTTTCAAAGTTTGTAAGTTTGGTTTTTTTTTGCAAATCCATTTTTTTTTAGACTTTCCACAAGGAACCTTGTTGAAGATGAAGGGGTTATCAGTCTTCTCTCCTTCCCTACCTCTTTTCTTCCAGTGCTTGCTTGTCTGAAATGCTTGCAACACTTGAAAGAGTTTCACAGCTGGGGGGGCTTTCTGCAATCCAGCAATCCTACATTTGCGTAGTTTGTTTCCTTCATTGATTTCTGTAACTGTTGCTCCATGAGTGGAGTTATCCTATCCCTCCCACCTTTAACTGAAGTACCACAATTTCGCTCCCTCATCTTTTGCATCCATTTAAAAAAAAAAAAAANAAAAAAAAAAAAGAAAAAAAAAGAAAAAAGCATTTATCTTTACAATTTCACCAATAGTTTTCATTAGTCTCTATAAATTCTGCCAGTCCACCTATACATCTTGGTTTTATTAACAACTACATATGCAAGGATGTTACTATGGAGATGCAACAAATTCTTGGTTGCATGTGCAAGCTAATAAAGCAGTCCCTCTAGGGTAAAAAAAAAATTCAAATCCTTTACTCACAGTAACATAAGCACTGACATCAAGACATTTCAGGGCAAATCAACACCAATATTTGACACATGAAAAAGAAAACTTCATGCTACTGAGGTGGGAGATTTTTGACAAATGACTCTCCAGTTTTGTAGTCTATATTACTATGACAGGTTCAGTGACACTTGTTTAGCTTTATGAATTCAAGAACAGAATTAAACACTCAAAGTAAAAGAAATGAACCAGAAAAGATTAAGAACAGGAGTATTTAGGTACTGCAGTTCTGTCCAAAGGTGTTACTATGCAATTCATTACATACAAATAGAAGCACAGCAAAGACAAGGCAGCTGGAAAACGTACACAATGTCATAACAGGAATTGACACCACTGTCCATTCTTCAGAGAAGGAGATCTGAGCCCTGTACTATTTGGGCTGATAGAAAATAGTGAAGTGCTACTACTCAGTGCTACAGATTTGTTTCTAGATTTTGTGGCTCCAACAGTCCTTTTTACAAATATATATGTAACACTCGCAAGACACAATTTTCAAAAATATGAGGATATGTTAAACTAGCCTATGCTGTCATTTTCCAAAGGTGTTTTAATTTCAGTATCTAACTTAGACACAAATGGAAAGTTTGTACCATTAAAAAAGGTTAGATTATTTGACACTTAACTATGTCCTCTTTGGGAAAATATTTTATCACAAAACTGTTAATATTTGGTCTCAATGAACATGGGATTGAATTTGTCATTGCTTATATTTTCTGCAGGATTTCATCAAATCAAACTGTGCACACTTTAAAAGTTAAGTTTTTCTTTCTGTCATCTCCAGATGGAATCCACAGATTTGTTCCAGACATTAATTTTGTTTTTCCTTTAGTATGTGTGTTGATTTAGACACGTCTAGAATAGTCAGTTCAGTGATCTCTAAAGTCTTACTCTGACTGGTGGACTTCTGAGCTAATGATTAAACATGAAACTAATCAGCTCCTACCATAATTATCTTGTGCAATCTACTTAGTGTTCAAAGAAAGTCAAACTGTGATAACGAGATCCATGAAATCAGGCAGCAGGATATTTTGATACATGACCTCGTAACACTGAATCCTGAATTGGCCTCATAGGTTAAAAATACTGTAAAGTAGACATGTAAACATAAAAGTAAATATAAATATAAATATAAATATAAATATAAATATAAATATAAATATAAATATAAATATATACATTAGATATTGGATTTTGTGTTCACAATAAAAAACTAAACATTGGTTCACAGTGAAGAAAAATGGTAGAAACCACAAACATCCAGGTGGAAATAACAATTTACATGTACAGATCCATGCAGCTCTGCCATCTTTCCACCTTTCTCCCCCAAAAGCTTAGAGTCTGCTAGACTATTACTAAAAGCAGCACCAGACAAGCACAGAGGCTCTAATCCTTGCTCTGACTGCAGTACAAAAAATGAAGCGAGGAAGATTTACCAGATATCCTGAGAAGCAGGGGAGGATAAAGCAAGGTTTTTCTGCTTTGTCCTGGATTCATAGCATTCCCAGCAGGACTATTTTTCACACTCTGTAGTAGAATCACCCTCAAATAAGGGGTGGCTGTTGGGTCTACATTTGGATAGTCTGCTCTTTCAAGTTGTTCTGTGCTGAATCTACCCAGAAACAGCTGTGTAAGCCCTCCCATGCTGCTTGTGTAGTGAGCCGTATTTTCTGTTGGCAGAAAATCTATTGGCTTCAATAGTCAAAGGTGTTTTACACAAATCTATCTTATATTGACAGGTTGCTTTTTTTTTTTTTAAAAAAAAGAGAAGAAAAATAATTGTGATGTCAAACTAAAAGGTTATTTACTTCAGATGAGGAGGATTCAATACAAATCCAGAGAAAGTCAGAGATTCTGTTTTAAGATAAGTGTTCCAGAAATATCAATCAAAAGGAAAAAAAATAAACCAAGTTGCTCCTAAATAATTATCCTGCACTTGACAGGATGAGTGAGAGACTGCTTAAGACCTGAGAACCTTAATAGATCACGTATTCTATATAACCTATAATGTTAGACATTCTTACTCAGTCTACAAAGCTAATGTTTAGTATAGAAGAAAACACTGCAAGCATACATAGAATCATAGAATCATAGAATGGTTAGAGTTGGAAGAGACCTTGAAGATCATCGAGTTCCAACCCTCCTGCCATAGACCACTAGACCAGGTTGCTCAAAGCCCTATCCCGCCTGGCCTTAAACACCTCCAGGGATGGGGCCTCAACAACCTCTCTGGGCAACCTGTTCCAGTGCCTTACCACCCTCCAAGTGAAAAATTTCTTCCTAATGTTTAATCTAAACCTACTCTGTTCCAGTTTAAAGCCATTCCCCCTCATCCTATCACTACATGCCCTAGTAAGAAGTCCTTCCCAAGATCTCCTGTAGGCTCCCTTTAGGTACTGGAAGGCCGCAACAAGGTCTCCCCAGAGTCTTCTCTTCTCCAGGCTGAACAACTCCAACTCTCTCAGCCTGCCTTCAGAGGAGAGGTGCTCCAGCCCTCGGATCATCCTCGTGGCCCTCCTCTGGATGTGCTCCAACAAGTCCATGTCCTTCTTATGTTGGGGGTTCCAGAGCTGGATGCAATACTCCAGGTGGGGTCTCACGAGAGTGGAGTAGAGGGGCAGAATCACCTCCCTCGCCCTGCTGGCCACACTTCTTTTGATGCAGCCCAGGATGCGGTTGGCCTTCTGGGCTGCGATGACACATTGCTGGCTCATGTTGAGCTTCGTGTCAATCAACACCCCTACGTCCTTCTCCACAGGGCTACTCTCCAGCCATTCCCTGCAGAGCCTGTATTTGTGCTTGGGATTGCAGATACAATTCACAGCTCAAAGATGAAAAAATAAACATTATTTTTTTCACTTTGATAAATTCACAAGGACTATTAGTGCTTTAGTTTCAGCCTGTTTTTAATCCCTGAAACTAAAAGAACTCTTAAAATTCTAAAAGGACATTGACAAACAGCCTGCATAGTGATCTGTAAGGTATGGATTAAGTCACAAATAGTCAATGATCCTGCTCTCTGCGTTTCAGAGACGTTGGTTTCTCGGTCAATACAGACCAAATACAAAGATCAGATTGTTCGGTTAGTTTCTTTGAAGAATCCTCTTCACAATGCTCCACTAGTCTCATGTGCTTTGCCATTTGAGCTCTACACTCTCATGCTAGGTGAACGCTTTTGGTGCAATTTCTTCTTCGACCGCAGAGCTTTTATCAACAAAGCTGAAAGGAAGCTCAAAAAATATAAGGTAAAATCTTAGCTGCCTCACTATCACAGGGACAGAGGAAGAAAGGGGCCATGAAAAAGGGTCCTCTTTATAAACTTACCAAAATATTTTATTTTGAAATTTTGAAGACATAAACTTCAGAAGATGTCAGGGTGGCACAGTGGGCTTTATGAACAGTTAACTCTAAAACTGGAAGCAGACTAAACCAGGTCAGCAGAATGATTGGTTCTGCTGAGGATTTCAAAGTACTAGTCTAGACAGATTTCTGTGTTGGTATTATTGCATTGCTTCTGGGATCTGAGCTAGTATTTGCATGTAGAAAAAAATAAGAGCTTTTTCTCAGACATCCTTGTCTCTAAATTGGAGACACATGGATAGGAAGGATGGACCACTCAGTGGATAAGAAATTGGCTGGATGGTCACACTCGAAGAGTTGCAGTCAACTGCTCGATGTCCAAATGTAAACCAGTGACAAGTGGCATTCCTCAGGGGTCAGTATTGGGACTGGCACTGTTTAACACCTTGTTGGTGACATGGACAGTGGGATTGAGTGCACCCTCAGTAAGTTTGCCAACGGCACCAAGCTGTGTGATGCAGTCAACATGCTGGAGGGAAAGAATGCCATCCAGAAGCACCTGGACAGGCTTGAGATGTGGGCCTGTGCAAACCTCATGAAGTTCAACAAAACCAAGTGCAAGGTCCTGCACGTGGGCCAGGGCAATCCCAAACACAAATACAGGCTGGGCAGAGAATGTATTGAGAACAGCCCTGAGAAGGACTTGGGGGTGTTGGTAGATGAGAAGCTCAACATGACCCGGCAATGTGCGCTTACAGCCCAGAAAGCCAACCTCATCCTGGGCTGCATCAAAGAAAGCATGACCAGCAGGTTGAGGGAAGTGATTCTGCCCCTCTCCTTGGCTCTCATTAGACCCCACCTGGAGTACTGCATTCAGCTCTGGAGCACTGCATTCAGCTCTGGAGCCCCCAACATAAGAAGTACATGGACCTGTTGTAGCAGGTCCAGAGGAGGGCCACGAAGATGATCCGAGGGCTGGAGCACCTCTCCTCTGAAGACAAGCTGAGAGAGTTGGGGTTGTTCGTCCTGGAGAAGTCTCCAGGGAGACCTTATTTCAGCATTCCACTACTTAAAGGGGGCCTGCAGAAAAGATGAGGAGGAATTCTTTATCAGGGCGTATAGTGATAGGACGAGGGTAACAGTTTTAAACTGAAACAGGGTAGATTTAGATTAACTATTAGGAAAAAAATTCTTTACTGTGAGGGTGGTGAGTCAGTAGAAGAGGTTGCCCAGAGAAGTTGTGAATGCTTCATCCCTGGAGGTGTTTAAGGCCAGGCGGGATGGGGCTTTGAGCAACCTGGTCTAGTGGGAGTTGTCCCTGCTTATGGCAGGGGGGTTGGAACTAGACAGTCTTTAAGGTCCCTTCCAACACAACCCATTCTGTGATTCTATGATTCTCAGTAGAGCACTATATAGCACTGTGTAAAAGTACTTATTTTTCCTTTCTGCAGAAAATAGTGTGACACCTCTTTTCTAAGCTATTCTTAGATTCTTGCATGAAAAGTTATAGAAATCTCTTTTTTATCATTACCTATGATAGTAGATATAGCTATATTGAAAGTAGGTACAGCTAATTATAATAGCTATGTAACTATATATTAGCTATAATTGATCCACAAATACTAACATTAGAGATTTTGTACAAACATCTGCAAATGTCTGAATAGGTGAGGGAATTGGGAATTGTCACTAGGTACCAATTTAGTTGTGCTTAATCTAATACTAACTAAAAGTTGTTATTGTAACCACATGATAAAATTGATTTATACAAAACAAATTACTACTGTCAATTGGTTTTGATACCAAGGAGAAAAAAAAATTAGTACGTATTTATCTTTCTATGTATTTATCCTCCATTGGTTAGGGACTAATGTCTCTGGCCCCTGAACTCAGTCCTGGAACTGTCTAGTTTGTTTCTGAACAATCAATTTGACCATCTATCATATTGACTGTATAAAACAGCACAGCACTAGCCATACTACAGCCTGTGGGATATGGGGTCCATAACCTAAAGTTCTAGCTGCCTAAAAATAGGCATACCACTTTATGGCATAATCTTTCTAATATAGTTTCTCCACAAAATTATCAAGTAGTTCTGATAGACAGAAATATTCACAAAGTTCTAGAAAATTGATGCTCCATTGCAACCAGTTAAGTTACAAAACTGGGGGTTTTCCAAGTTTTTATCTGTTATTGCTCAAGCAGAAAAACAGAAGGTAACACTTTCATTTTAAACAGAGCGGTAGGTCAGCAATGGCAGTCTCAAACAGCTTCATGAGAATAGTTTTGATATGTGAGAACTGAAATGAAGTAAAAAATGGAAGATCAAGGACTTAGCTGAAAATTTTGATTGGTATGTATGATATGCATAGAACAGTCACTGAATGTTTAATCGGTGGGATCTAGAGCAAAGGCAGAAGGAGTTTGTGTGGCGCAGAACCTATTAGGTGTGATTTTAACCCTGTTTTCCAATCTGGTTACAAAAAGAAAAAGGCTCAAGGTCTAAAGATCAGAGCTCAGCAAAATTTTAAAAGTCTTCTTGTCATCTTTACACAACCTAGAAGCAGTAAATAAGGCAAAACCAATGTCTATAACACTGGGCTGCCAGGGCATTTGTCTAGTAACTTCAAGCAGTTTTCATAAACTACCAGGTTTTTAACCAGGAATTCACAAATTCTGAAGAAGAGAATTCCATTGGATCCATTTAATTTCTAATTCCACTCTTTCTAGTCTTTTACTCTGCAATTGCATTCTCAGGGCACATGGATTTTCTGGAATATCACTGTCAGGGTTATTGTGGGAACATATTAGAAGAAACATTAGAAGAAGGAAGGGAAAGGAAGAGACTCGTAAAATCTTTCTGAAATGATTGGGGCTTTTTTGGTTCTGGTTTTGCTGTGTTTGTTTTGGTTTTGTTTTGTTTTTCTTTTTAAGGTGGACACATGACATTCTGAGGTCCATGCTTGTTACAGAAGGAGGAAAAAAAACCCTTGAGAGAGATTCTTAGCCAAATCACTCTGTTGAGGAGAAACCCTGTCTACCCAAACATACTTACAATCTAAAGGATTTGCTAGATGAACTTGCATAACAAATTTGGAATTGTATTTTTCTACGTATTGGCTAAAAATAATAGAATTTTCATATGGAATCAATAAGTTTGCCATGCGTGTTATCTGTTTTTAACATAAGTCCTTTGTGGGGGAGAAAGAGATCCAGAAAGCATCCAGTAAAACACATTGCAGCAGCAGTAGGGTATTCTGTTATTGTTGTTGATATGAAAAGTGAAGTAAAAAGAGAGGTATTTCTATGCAGAATATGAGATATTACAGGCAATTATCATATTTCAAAATCTGTTTTAGTAGATATTTCAGAGATATGTATTTGACAAATCACTTTTAATCTTTTTAGACAATTTAATGGGGACTTGAAGACTAACCTAATCTTCCCTTACAATGGTTGTCTGGGTAACAAACAACAGTTTTATGCTTCTTGGCAACAGATCCTTTCATGCCAGTGTGAAAGGCTCTACAAGAATGAGCTAGTTAATATCATATGATATTGATTATTTTCTAGATGAAGTTTTCTCAGAAAATAAGTCTTTTGATTTTTTTTTTCTATCAAGGAGCACAAACAGCAGTTTTTTAAAATTCTGTAGGCAAATCCACAATATTGCTACTTTCATTTCCTTTCAGATACCTAAAGATCCTAAATATCTAAGTTCTGCTAGTAAAGTAACCCAAGCACCTGATTAGGTCAGCTTGGGGGCTTTCTCAGAGGCTTGTGCTTGTTTATATCATAGTTACCCAAGACCAAATAATCTTGATGAAGTATTCAGTGTTCTGCATATTTTTCTTCAGTTAATTAGTGCAGCATAGTCCTTAGAGTACTCCATCTACAAACCTAGCGTGTTGTTTGGAAGATGGAAGAGAAGGACCAAAGTTCAAATCAGACCTTCTGTCTGCTGAAGAACATTAAATCACCTTCTCCCACCTTTTAAGAGACTGTATCTCTCCATCGTTCCTTTCAGAAATGTTCCATTTTGTTTAAAACACCTACACGCTTGGGGGCTGCTACAGTGATGCAGTGGCATTTTTTAAATGGTGGTCTATCTGTGAGCCTTGTGGTTATTCTCATGTCATGTCTTTCTGACTAATATTTCACTACTCGTGTTGATTACTCTGTATTATTCCTTAAAATCCATGAAACTAGAAAAGCCTAAGAACCTTAACTAACGGAGGAGGAAGATACAACTGAAAATTTAAGTCTGTCTCCTAGAATACTATACAGTAATCAAAGTTTAGGCAAGTCACCTGGAGCCTCAGATCCTCATGTGTGGGAAGGTGTTAAAAAAATGGGTGATACAACAACAAATGAAACCAAAGAGACGGATTTTTTTCAAATGGTTATGTTTGATGTGTGATGAAAATACAAATGTATCCTGAATTACATCCTGGCCCAACATAGCTTATATTGACATTCAAAAGAGCTGGGTAGGCAAAAAAGAAAATCAACCAAAACACCAAAATACCAACAACGGTCATTAAAATAATTGAGGAATGTGTGATGGAAAAATCAGACTATATGAAAAATAATGGTAAATAGACAGAGATCTCTGTGCAAAAGCCTCACATTTTTGGCACTTCAAAACTGATTAAAGTATTTTAAAATAGTAGGAAGAAATATTAAAAGTGAGATAAAATGGCAGTTTGGCCAGTTTAACTGAGCAGCTGAGTGACTTCTCTGTTAGACTTTCTCTTCTAGTCTTCTTCTATGAATTCTTTGCTTCATCATGGCTCTGGCAAGTGCCAATGGAGGTAGATAGCCACTCTCCCAGTTATGCAGATCAACCAATAGAGCTGCTGCCTCCAGTCACCATCACCTAGAAGTAAGGTTCCTTTATTTCTCTTTGTTAGTGGTTACAGGAGATTGAATGTGCCTAGTATAAATTATCTCTACCCCTAATGTTTTCTCCTTTACATAGGGTGAGTTAGTTTCATTCATATACTGTAACTGTGCAGTACACAGTAACCCAGAACCCCTCAACACTATGCTGAATCTTGTGCACAGGCACAGGAAGGAGGGAGGACTCCAGTCTCACCATTTCCTTCCATTTGGAAAGTCCCAGCTACAGTGAGTATCTTCTAGCTGTGAGACTATGGTGTCATGTAGAATTAGATTGCAATTCAGATGCTTGACCACAAGGGCACTAATTGCAGATGACATGACTCATCTTGATCAGCTTCCCTGGAATGAGGCTAAAAATAGGGCTTGTTATAGCGATAACAAGCTGATGCAACAACAGCTTTCTGAAATTATTGCATCTACTAAAATAGCTAACAAACAAGATTTTGTAAGAGGTTGTGAAAATGTCATCTCAAAAAGTGGTATAAACTGGAAAAGAGGGTTCTTTTAACTCAGACATTGCAATAGTTTTCCCAATGGAAATACAAGGAAAACGCATTTGAGTTCAAAGACAGACCGTTCAGCTGTGTAACCTACAAGTGGAACTTCCACAATAGGTGGATGTTCATACACAAAAGTTTTGCATGTCAATTCATGTTTTGTACACCTTGAATTATATGCATGTATTATTAGTAGGTACCTGTTGTGCATTTTTAAAGTGAACTGGTTGGTGTTTGGACACAAAAATTTGTTTCCCCTGAAATTATAGAGGAGAAGAAGAAATATAATTTTCTTTTGATCTTTAAATGGTTCAATAACACAAGAGCAGTCTGTGAGCTGCTTAAACCTAGGGATGTGGAAACAGGCGGAGGTTTGACCTCATTACCTAACAGGGGAGAATCAAATATATTTTAAAAATATGCCTGCAGGGTGAAAGTTGCTTGCCAGAATTATACAATGTATTTCAAATGCTGCATGGTCAGCCAAACTCACGTGACCAATTTAGGGTCTCCGTTTCTATTTTTTATCGTGAGGAACTCCCACAGTAGCCAACCTATTGTGCCTATAGCCCAAGAATGCCTACATGACGAGAGATGGTTATTTTCAGATTAAAGTGTTCTCAGTCTGAGCTGCTGGGGCTTGAAGGAAAATTCTTCCTTCTGACTGCCAGTGCTGTGAAAATGGGAACTAAATGGATTGTGGATACCTACATTTCCTGGATGAAATGTGTTTCTAACTAGAAACTAGATCTTCTGGAAAAAATACTTTCTGTACTCTGATTAAAAAAGAATAAAAGGGGGGGAAAGCCTATCAATAAGTGAAACAAAGTTCAAATTTAACATTTTCAAAAATCAAAATTATGGTTTGTGAAAATCAGTTTAGTCAGCCCCTTCCTATTTTTAATAATGCTCATTTCTACCACTTAGAAAATGTAGCTGAGACATTTCATGATTAACTATTGATTTTATTCTCAAAAAGTATGATTTCTTGTTCTGTTGTCGAGAAAGCGCTGTTCCGCCAAACATTAGAAACATGGAAGACACATCTGTTTTGAACAATTCCAATAGACTGCTTCTGTAGAAACTGTAAAGACAAAGACAGCTTTGCAAGGAAAATCATACTACCCACTCTGTTTCTGTTAGGATGGGATGATTTCTCTCTCTCCCTCCCCCTTTTTCTCTCCTCTTCTTATTCTGTCCATCCCTCCCTTGGCTCTGTTAACTTTACAGTTATACAGGCAACTAGCTTGAAAGATTTATCTCTTTCCATGACTGAAGTGAAATGCAAAAATTCCCACCTTCTTGGCTAAAGTTATCTGTTTGCAAATTAATCATGCTAGCTGGTATTTGTGTATGGACAGCAGTCTAGATACTCTGTAACTGTTGATTTCAAATACAAAAATATCTAGAATTTTGAAATAGCCACTTGTAAGACTGTCTAAATGTTTAAGTGAAAAGAAGTTGATGCTTGAAAGTCACAAGTCACTTTGTATTTTTGAAAAACCGTCCTTTGTTTCAGGAAAGAAAAAGTAGTGAAGATTTATCCTAAGGATAAGCTTTTAAATGGATAACAACATAATCCAAATAGTCTTATATTTTGTGAAAAACACATTGTGTTCCTGAGATGACATTTATATGGCAAAATGTAGCTTGAAACAACATTTTATGACCATGCTGTAAATCCTTGGAAGAGGAGAGGTCTCCAAGGAGAAAAAGAGCTCTCACACAACAATGGCACAAACAGAATTGGCGGTCATTTTCTGTAGTTTTAGTGAACATCTGGAACTCATATGTTTATTGTTGAAAATTGCCAAGATCTAAAACCAGAAAGTAGGAGTGGTTCAACTTCTATTAGAGAAGAATAGAACAAATATTAAAGAAATATAATCAAGTAACACAGCTATAGGGAGTTCTACATAATTTACAAACAAGATTTGTTTTTGTTTGAACAACTGTTCATTGTGCTAACTCAGTCTCACTACCAACATTGAGCCCTTCATTATATGACACGAAATGGCAGATACACTCAAGTATCACCCATCCTCAGCAATACCATTAGAAGCCCTCATTAGCAGATTTTATAAATAAGGTATATAATTTTCATTTATGCGGTAAAACATTAAGAAGTTTAAATACAGAAAAAAGCATTGTATAAGATTGTCTTATATAATTTAGGAAAAAAAAGGCATAAAGTTAAGCAATATTTCAATGTAAAAGATCATCTCCTTGACAGAAAACTCCACTAAGGAATAAAATATATGAGCAATTTTATCTTCTTCATTAAGATTGCTCTACATTCCTCTGCCACATCATTGGTATGGTAATATAGAAACTGTAAGCAGCTTTAAACTACAAACAACCTCTCCAAATAGTCTGACTTGCACGATAGGGATGGTCCTAAAACAGTTCTCAACTTAGAAGCAGAAAAAAACATCCCTAAAGACTGCCTTCACAGGTTCTCAGCTGTTTTCTTGCCAAAGTTCTGTTATGGGACTGAAATGCTTAATTATAGTAGACATGAGATAAAGATGCAATGTCTGGGTTATAATCTGTTCTGAAGTTTGAACCTAGTGTTTTTATTTGGCCTCATCTCTATATTACACTCTTAGAATCAGAAGAAGGAAAGAGTTTGCTGGAAGAAATTAGTTAACCAGGCAAGTTATCTAAAAAATAGGTACATCATTCTATGCTGCTGATATATTCTGAGACACTTTCTAAAAACTTCGTTTTTGCTCATCTCAGAAACTTTCTGAAAAATCTAGGAAATCAAAAGACTGGATTACAGGCTGTGGAAAAAAACAAACAAAAAAAACCCCAACCAAAACCAAACACCCAAAACCAAGCAAATTTATGGTTGTGTTTCTGCTTTGAGATAAGCAGGTACCTTGGATCCTGTGGCCTTGTAATAGCACTCTGCACAGAAACAGGACACATCAATGCTGAAATTTTACAAGAGTTTTCTGGGTGACCAGAGGTATGATATTGACAAGGAAAAAGATACAGAAAAATAAAGTCAGGCAAATAATTCCTAATGCCTTTTTTTAGCAATATGTGCTTGGGGAGGGCTCTCATGTGCTAATTGAAACACAGGCACATACATATGTTTTCTGCGATATTTTTTTCCTCATGCTTGCATGAAGTTTTGCCAGCAAGAATTTCATTTATTTCAACAAATGTGGTTTACAGTGTCAAAAATGGTAAGTGAGTTGGATTAGTACAGCTAAGGAATAAAATGGAAGTAGTGGTGTCATATAACCTCACCTATATATTTCAGGGAAAAGAAAGAAAAGAAACACTTCTGCTATGAAAATCTTTGTTTCTGAAAGTCTATGTATTTCTTTTCCTAATTTGGGGGAAAAATGAAAAGAGCTAACTTATTCCTGATTTGAAACATATATGCCAAGATTAAGTTTGGAGCAAAGAATCTATTATAAGTTTTCAATATTCAAAATAGAAGGGGACTTTAAAGAAAAAAAATCAATATTACCACAACAATGGTATAAAACAGAATCCTCAGCATTTTGCAACATTGAACATCTGGAAGTCATGTGTTTACTCCTGGGCTAGTAGGGAGCACACATATTATTACATCCAGCTTTTTTGTTTTTTCTCATGAAACGAATTACTCCTCACTTACTCGAAACAAAGCAAAAAACCCTATTAAGTCCAAATGACATAGTTAAAATGGAGTATGACCTTTGGAAAAAAAACAGTCCTGACAAAGATTCCAAGTGGTGCTGAATTTACTCCTTGCTTTTGTGTTTCTTTCTGCCTTTTTTCATTTCTCCCCATCCTACTGAGGCAGCTAAAGAGACCCCAGAATTTATAGCCTCAAGCAGATACACACTCTATCCCAGAGGAGGACTGTAAAACTATAATCATGTATCAAGATACAACTCATACCATTAGGTGTAAGCTGCAGTCCTGCAGACTCTTACACAGCTGTTTCAACTGTTAGCTGAGAGCTATGTTCCTGTTACACTTAAAAATAATTACTGTAATTTGTTCATTGTGCTCAGATGTCTTGTCCCAAAATCAGAGCTCCACAGAAACAGGGAAAAGAAAACTGTTCAAGTAAGCAGAATATACAACTAAAGGAGCATGTTAATGATACACAGAAGAAGGAACAGACATTCACATAATTTCTAGAAACTTAAAATGTTAATCAGAGTTAGTAATAGCCTCAAGCAAAGCAGAGGGAAGAAAAAAAGCATACTATTGGGTTTGTTATAATTAAATGCTATTTCTAATGATATCTGTGGTAGTTAGAGGCACACATCTACCAGGATAAGTATTATTTGAAAATAGTAAAGAGTATGTGAAACATCAAGTATGTGTTTTGCAAAATTATTATACAAAATTAGATTGTTTATTTGCTTGGAGTCTTCTAGAGAATAACTTAGGTACAAAAGTATGCTGTTAGCCTTCATCCACTTTCTCTGCTGTGATTCCAAAGAATATAATAGAATTATCTGTGATTAATAGTTGTGTAAGAGCTAGCTGTTAAATGGTATGTATTTCCCAGTGTTGCAAGTAACTAAAGTTGAAACCAAGCCTATGTGCAGGAAGCACTGCAATCCATGCCTGTGCAGGACCCTTCCTTTCCCCGCTACAACTGGGAATGACCTCTTCAAAAGGTAACACAAAACTCAAGGAATTCAACTTCTGAGTTAAGTTTCCCCTGGAAGGGGGAAAGAGGAGAAGGAGCAAAGTCACAGAGCTTGAGGGTGAGATAGATGAAGTGAAGATCCAGTCCACAGGGCTGAGTTACAGCTACACGTGTTTAAGTTTTCCAGTGTTTGGCTACATGAGCTAGAGGGGAAGGTTGCAGTGGGAAGAAGGATGGTGGGCTTAGGGATTGCAGGTGACCAAAAACTACCATGGTGTTTTGGACCATCACAGCCATGGTGCTTTCTATAGTCAGATGATGAAGATACTCTGAAGGCTGGTCAGAGATGGGTGTCAAGGGATGAACCAACAGTCTGAGGAGTTTTTATACCATACTGTTTAATACAGAAAGATAGTAAAACAATGTCCTAAACCCTGCACGCTTTAGTGGAAACCTGCTGAGACTATTGGGACTGGGGCAGTTTCTGTGGTAAGAGCATACATTATTTTTTAACAATAAAACTACAATGTAATCTCATAATTCAAATTAACATTGGTTGACTACAGCGTAGACACTGATGCAGTTAATGAAAATAGAACTAATGAAAAAGCAACACTTGTTTCTTCTTATGTGGTCATCCAGATCACAGCCACGTCAATCACTTTCTGAGTCCATAATTAGAAACTCTATGTCAAGAATTCCAAAAGTCTGTCCTGCAGTGTATGTGACCTTTCTCTAGAATGTACTGAAAATAGGGACTATGCTACAGGTATTCATTGCACCAAGCGGGACAACACAGGGGACAAGAAGGACATTTTTTTGGAGACCTGGATAAACTCATTAGATCAATAAAAATATCAAACAGATCAACTTCATGGCAAACTATTTGAGTAAAAGGAAGCTCAGCAACTGATCATGTATTACTGTGTATCCTTCAGCTGGAGACAGAATCAAAATAGCCTGCTATTTAATGAACATTAAAAGCATCAAACTGTTAAATTAATAATGCCTTCTAACAAAGGCAAAAAACCATCAGATTTATCTAAGATTTGCATAATGGCAGTATATGATACTTCCGCAGCATAAGCTAAAGGACTCAGGAGCGTGAATGGAACAGATACTGGCAGGACTGTCTTTGAACTATTGTGAACTATTGGTGTAGAGACAAAAGAAGCTTTTTGATCAACAACCAAATCCAGTCAAATAACTCAAACTAAGGTGCTCAGCAGAAGAAGCTATAAGAGTTTACCTTTGCAAACAATGCTATGACTAAGATAAAAATTGATTTGGCATATTGTCATTTGTAGTGATAAAGAATGAATCACTGAAATAACCTATGAAACTGCGCCTGTACTTATTAAAAAATAAAAATAATAATAAAAAACCCCAAACCAAACCAAAACAAATGAGCTCAATAATAACATTTTTAAAAAAAAATCACTTCTGAATCCTCATACTATTCTCCTAACAGAACAACGACCTACAGGATCTCCGTTCCTTGACAAAATTAGCAAAATCTGAAGTGACCTGAATTCAATAACATACTAGCAGAACTGTTTAGATATACACTAAAAACCTTCCTGTGTCTGTAAGTCTCAGAAGTTAAAGATGCCATTATTCTCATCTATAAAAAAAAAGGCAGAAGAGATTGCTACAGCATATTGCCAATCATCAGATGTAACTTCAGACCCAAAGGAGGTGAGACTATACTTAGCAGTCTTCAACTGTAAGAGGAGTAGGGTAGATGATTTGTTGTGTTCTCTGTCTTCGGTAATCTGAGAGACACATTTACAGCTGTCAGTAGACTTCAATTTTGTCAGCTATCTTGAAGTTTTGGGTCTGGCAAAAACCTACTGATACCATGACATCTGATAACAAGGCTGTTCTGCGATGGTGTGTTCGATAGAGTCGGTTAGGACCATGTCCTGACCAATTCTTATTCCATTGCCTTTAGAAAGAAACAACCGAACAAAAAATCCTAGAAATCAGTATTGTTCTGTCCTCCAGCCATGCTATTCCCAGGTAAAGCAAGGAACTTGATCTAGATACATTTTTTGTAATGTGGAAATTGCTTAACCTTAATGGGTGTTAAAACTCTCAAAAAATCATTTTAGACAATTGTGAGGTGTTGTATGGTAAGCATTTTGCCCTTGAGGCTCAAACAGTCACTGATTATTGGCTTTAGAAACCTTGTTTGTAAAGACATAGGGAGTCATTATGAACAATGGAAAAACACTGAAGTGATAGATATGCCTTCACCAGCTAAAGTTTAAACAGACACATACGGTCGGAAGCTGTCAAACAATTTTGTCATCTTACAGATATATCAGATGACAGCCTTGTACAAAGCCCTGGCAAAATACACTTCCAGGTACAGCATATCTTTGGGATGATTAACAGGCAGAGTTTGGAAAGAGCAAAGCAGAAAACTTCAAACTAGAAAAAACATCTACATAGTGGCAGCAATATCTAGTTTGCTATACGGGTGTGAAATGTCGCCTTGCTATTGATGATATATGCAGCTTTTAAATGGGTTTCATCTGCACCATCTGTGTGCCATATTGTGCATGATATAGCAGAATAACATTTATAACAATAAAGACTTGGAACACCCTGAGCTTTCAGGGAGTAAAGAGACAATCATCACAGAACAGCTGGGCTGGGCTGACCGTGTATCTAGAATGGAAGACACCGAAATGCCACTGCAGATGCTGAATGGTGAGCCATAGGAACGCGTGAGGTAGATATACAGGGATACACAGGAGCACAACCTTGGGCAATATGAAATTCATGTCAGTAGTTAACACTTACCATCAACACAAAAATCACATCAATATACTGTAGTCTGAATGTGAGAGTCTTGGTTTTGAGAAGCTCCCTTCACCCAATGCATGAAAAAGTTTCCAAAATGGCAATGCAATTAGCAGGAAGATGCTCCAGTCTAGGTAGGATGGACTTCCTCCCTCAAGTTCCTTCATCAAGCTTTATATCAAAACACCTGCACAGAAGGCACTTTTCTTCTTCTATGGCAAAGCACTACCCCTAAAACCTAACTAAAAGCTAGTTTACAATTTTTTAATATCTTACTCCATGTGGTGTCAAGGTTCCATCTGAAATGTAATTAACTACTCTTACTCTTATCATTTTCTATGGGAATTAAATTCTCTAAGCACATGGTTAGTTTCAGGTCCTGAGAAAGCTAAGGTCTTATTTTCTAGATGTTGCAAATACACTGAAGTTAGCCACAAGGCTTTTAAAAATAAGTGATTGAACAAGTCCTGCAGGCTATTGGAGAGCTAGAGTAGTTATCAAACACAAATCACTTTCCATTTTCCTCTTAAAAGATACATGATGTTTTAATAAAGTATTTCCAAAGTTTGGGAAGTAGACTGCCTCAAAAGTAGAGTACCATTAAACACAGCCTTTTTTTAAATCTTACTGTGTTTTTATCTGGGCTCATTAGAAAACAAGATGGCACAGAAGCTTCAGTCTTTGACTGATCATGTTTTCCTTTTAATAAATTGTGATCTCCACAGAACACTTTGTTTGTTATACTATCCTACTAAGGGCCAGATTGCTAATTTTTTATAAATCACTTAAATTTAAGTTTGTACAGGGCACTATTGATGTTGGTTAAAGTCTCATTTTCTGTCATTTGGAAAAAGAGAGACTGAAACTGTTAAGACGAGCTCCTTAAGTGAACAAAAATTTCCTGGTATCACAGAAGTGAAAGAGATCTCATGCGAAACTCTGACCTGGAAAAAGACTAATATCAGAAAACATCAAGCAATATTGTATGTTCTTTGAAGGGGAGGTCACAGCACATCATCATCTGAGAAGATGCTACATTGCTGACTGATCCAGTCCATTGTAATGACAACCAGCTGGGCAAAGAAAATCTCTGCTAGGGCTTGCAAAATAGATACACATTTGCCTTAAATCTAGAAGTCTTTACTAAGTGGGGACAATTGCTTTATCCAGAAGTGAACCCCAAATCAGGCCCACAAATCTGAACACGTACAAATGTTTGGAAAGAAGACTTATGTTCCTAATTAAGGCTCAGATTCTAATTTCACTTCTACAGTTTTTACTTAAGAAATTTCTATGAATAATATTTTTTTTGTATATATGGAATTTTCTAAAACCCAAGCTTTGTGACTTGAGGCCCTTTAATAGAGGGAGATATTCATATTCCACAAACCCTCACCAAGAGGAGAAAATTATTCATTTTCATGTGACTGTACTGAAAAAAAAAGAAAAGATTTGGTCTTTCATAACACCCAAAATAATATTAATAAAGCTAGAGACTCCAGCATATTAAAGGTTCAAGTCCTTCATGAGGGTTCATGTATGTCATATTGCAACTCACCATTTTAGAAAGAAAACCAAGCAAAGGAAAATGCTATTATGAATTCTCCAAACAAGCTAAATTAGTTTCCATGGCAAAAATGAATCTAGTGATGATTGGTACAGCAATGATGAGGTTACTACAGTGTAAAGTAGAACATGCTGATTTCAAAAGGCTTTTATAATCCCCTTGATAATGCAATATAACATCCAAATAACCACTATTGAAGCATGAGTTAATGACTAAAATACAAAAGGTTCAGCATGAAACATCCGGAAATTACTGTAGAGGCCTTAAATTCAGTTGTTTATCCAAACTTTACTGAAGCAGCCAGATACCTTCTCTGATATAAATTTTGATCCCTTCCCTCTTTTAGGAATATTACCTAAGAAGTATCCAGCCAGTCCAAACAAGCTATTCGGTTTTTGCATTTTTGTTTTAGAAGAGATGTCTTCAAAGTGGAGAACTGTGTTGAACCAAAACTGAAAAGATGATTTACCTGTATTCAGACATGAAAGGAACCCAGGCTTTTCTTACTCGCGTGCACTTGGGCAATTCACTACTTTGTTTTTTTGCTACACATTTTACTTGTTATTACATCATTACTTTGAGACAGCAAGTTTTAAACCTTTCAGTGTTTCCATAGGCATTGTCTCAGAGGAAGATATAAAGAGAAGATGACAGGCTATCTGTTGCTCCATGTTCCTTTTTAGTTAGTAGTACTTTTATTGAATGTGATGCTGGTTTGTGGGACACCCTAAACATGAAGAGTATTTTGTATTGTATCACTGCAGATTCTTTTACAGGGCACACACATCACAGAAGCAGGCCTATACCATCTGAGATTTTGTCTTCCTCTCAAGTGTTCTGAATTTTGCTCACCAGTAATGGCAGGTGAGGCACTGTTATTAATTTCATCCTGAACAAGTCCAATTTCCAGGGCTCAAAACTGCAAGTTTAGGAATTTGGGGCATAAGTCATGAAATTTAAAAACTCACTACTCTCTAATATTCTACACAAAATACTATTGGCAACACTATTATTTTTTTGTCTTCCAGTGTTACTCGTACTTGTCACACACATAAAACATGCACACAACCGGCAGGACCTTTCAGTAGGTGTTCTCTGAGCAACAGCGTTAGCGGAGACTGGTTTCTACAGATTGTTTTCCTGCAAGAATCCTGGATCCTGCTGTCCTTCAGCTACCCTGCACCTCTGCCCTGTCGCACCAGACTCTATGGGATTTAAAGCTCCTTCCGATGTCATTCATCACCAGCTGGGCAAGTGGCACCATGCTGTGGCTGGCTCCAAGCTAAGCGTGTGATGTGCTGGCGAGTTTGCTAATGTGCTAGCCAGCAGGCCAAATGGAAGCAATAGCTGCCGAGCTCAGACTGCAGCTTGTCTCTCTGCAGTGGCAGTCATTTGGACATTTCTCCTCTACTTATTCACCATTTTTTACAAAGTATGTCCCTCTATCCCTCTGTTGTATTTGATGTAAATTCAGCAATATGTTTACAAGTTAGTTGCAGGATCTAAGGAACAAACAAGTGGGCAAGCAGCGTTATATTTCTGAGTTTTACTTCCTTAGGAAATCATATTAAGTTTTGGGAACTGCTGCAGATTGACACTCAATAATAGTGCTTCTTTTACCTTGGCTATCATTTTTCCAACATGAACGGCCAACATGAAATATTTCAGGAAGTACTTCTCACACCTGTGCAGTATTACCATATCACTGCATTTCAGAGCCTATTGGGGAGAATTATCTTGTGTACGCGAGACTGAAGAGTTTAACACGGTTATGACAATGTTAGTCCAAAAGGTCCATTCAACTATTACAAACTCAGGACATACAAATCAGTTCATCTATGTTGGATTCTTTTATTTGCCTGAAGTCGTTATATTATTTAGACAAAAATATTGTCTTCTTAATTAAGTATTTCCAGTTTGACGCTGTCATTTTAGAAGATCATAAAGGCAAAACTTTTCTCTATCACACTTGTGTAAAATAATTCCATGACAAGGAACAACGAAAAAGTATGCAGATTGTTGTGCATTAAGAAGCAATATCTGGCATGTCTGTGAATAGTGTTGAGGATCATAGAATCATAGAATGGTTTAGAGTTGGAAAGGACCTTGAAAATCATCGAGTTCCAAACCCCCTGCCATGGGCAGGGACACCTCCCACTAGACCAGGTTGCCCAAGACCACGTCCAGCCTGGCCTTGAACACCTCCAGGAATAGGGCCTCAACAACCTCTCTGGGCAATGTGTTCCAGTGCCTTACCACCCTTAAAGTGAAAAACTTCTTCCTAATGTTCAAACCTGCCCTCTTCCAGTTTGAAGCCATTCCCCCTTGTCCTATCACTACAGATACTCCTCCACGATATATATGTTGACATTTGTAACTTTGCATGCATCCAAATCCCATTGCTTTCTAAAGTGTCACTAGAGATTCAGGAACAAACGTAACCTGTAGCCAGCTCCAGAGTCCCACTGTTCCCAGGTCCCGTTCATTATATGACTGTCAGCCAAGCATCAAATCTTTTCTTCAAATCTAAAATGTATTGGAATAATATTAGTATTAAGAAATTTGTTGCAAACATGAGGTTTTTATTTTCAGGTAATGAAAATACGTAAGGTATTATACGTGAGGTAATTATTTTCATAAAAGACAAATTCTCTTTCACACAGCTCTCTTCTTGATTTTTACCTGGCCTTCTAAACTATGAATGCTGCCAGCCCACTTAACCTCTTTGTCTACTCCTACAGGCTAAGCTTTTTCATGTCATGCCCAGCAACATTGGCTACAACAGTGGAAAATGTGCAGCTGAAGTTAAGTGGAGCATCAGACTGTATCTACTAATTAAACTGATACTTGTATCTCTCTCTTTTGGTACTAATATATTTGCTCTGAAAAATTATAAACAAAATTTAACAAATTTAACGTGGACATAATGTACATCAGAAAACAGAGAAATGTCTCTGGAAATCTATCTGCTTTTCCCAATGGCATGAAAAATTTCATTATTGTATAGGGGCATTTTTGCACCCAGATAATGTAGAAGTAAGAAAATGGAGAAACTAATCTTTATTCTGTATTATTGTGCTGGCTTTGTGCACTGCTCTGCAGAACTTAGTAGTGCTATTACAGCAATATCTTGAACCTCGCATTTTACAGGGACGATTGCACTCAGACTAATGAGAAAAAAACCCTGACTTTACTTGCCAGCAGTATAAGTGAAAATTTGATTCTTTGCTTGCATAGTTTTATTCAGAGACAGATGGACAGAAAAGAAAGAACACGTATAGCATGTGCATGTGCATTAGGTAGAGCCTATTTGGAACAGAACCCCAAACAAAAGAGTTCGAAGTAATGCCAATTGCAGCAACAACTAGAATTTACATTATATTATTATTTCCCATATAACATACAAAAGTACAAAATTTAAGACTTTTTCTATTAATATTCTTGGTCAAAAAGGTAAATAGAACTGAAAAACAGCATTTAGACATAACATTGAGTTATTTTCCACACTATATTCATTTATTCAGTGATTATTTCTCACAATCTTCTCAAGACTTTCTAAAACTCTTCATTTATACCCCGTTTATTAGTACTCCATAAATGGCACTTAATGAGTTAATCTGTGGCTTTCTGATAACTAGGGAATTAATTATCTCCATTCAAATCCTAGAGAAGCATTTCTCAGACAACTGGGAATTCCCTCAGATGTGGCACACCAAAGAGCTTATTTTATGCAGCATAGCTGTATCAGAGTGAGCACAATCTAGCCCTATATGTATAGTAGTCCTTGTAGGCTAAAGCTCAAAACTTATAAATTGAATGTAGTGGAAGTTGTGGGAAGACATCAATTGACATCTAATCCAGAAATCTAAAATTTATGAGAATATTTGACCTCCATAAAACCCTGAGACCTTCTCAGAAATCTCTTATCTGGAGCACGATCTAACTTTGAAGTTAGCTCTGCTTTTAGCAATAGGTTGCAAGAGAGACCTCAAGGGGTTTCTTCCAACCTAAATTATTGTGTAATTGTATGATTGACTGGTAGAAAGCTACTTGGTGTGGATTGCAGTGGGATATGAACTTTTGAAGGAGCTAGTGTAGAAAAGGAGGTCTGCATTTGGCACGTTGTTTACGTTTCATTTTTTTTAGTGCATACCTGGATACTCAGTATACTAGATAAAGAAAAAACCCTAAAAGAGTCTGTGAGCTTAAATGAATGTAACATAGTATATGGATAAAGTAACATAATCTCCAATTTATAGTCTCTTGGCTGGAAAAGACCAAAAGAATTCTGTGATGACCCCAGGCAATGCCATTGCATAAAGCAAAGGCATAATGAATGAGGAACACAAAATCAAGGGTGTATGGCATCAAAGAACTTCTTATGCTTTGGAAAACGGACAGAGGCAAACAGAGCATGGGCCAAGCCCTTAATATTTCTTCAAGCCATTCTTCAGCTTGAGGAGAGACTTTCAAATTATAGAGATTTTGGACGTTGGAGACTGTAAAAATCAAAGAACCTAAAATTCTTTGTTGGTCTACGTATTATTTGATAAAGGAAACATTAGGAAATAGTGAAAAGAGCAGAAGCAAAACAAGGTGCTGACACGATTTACTTTCATCTTGTTCTTTCTCTTTTCCCTCCAGGTTCACTTTCTTTGCTCAGACTTTCCCTGCCTAATGTGCTTTCCATATGTCTCTAAAATATATGGCATGCAGTATACATAGACTTCCAGTATGTGAAGACACGTCTTAGGGGGTAAGAAGCATTAAAGGAAACTGGAATTAAAACAAGATGCAGTCACTTTTCCATTTTCAGATTTCTAAGTGGTTGTTTGGGAAAAAATGGATCCCTGTTCTGTCAATGAACACCACATTTTATCTTTGATCTTTAGTTTGATTGTAGCGTAATAGATTTAAATCAACATATGGCCTGCAAGGAAATACAAATTTAAATTAAATGTAACTCTTGTCTTTAGCATAAACTTAATTTGGAACATGATTTTTAGAAGTCTTTCAAGGAAATGTAACAAAAATGTAAGTAAAAATCTCCCTAGATGTTAGCATGGCCAGTTAAGGAGAAAAAAAAAACCAAACCAAACCTAAAATGTTTGATTGCTGGTAGATGTTGAAATATATCAAAATATATCAGAAATCATAACTACATACAGAAATGTAAATATTACTGGTATCTCATGATCACAGATCAAAAATGTTTGCATGGCAAACTCAGAACCTGATAGCTATGTGTACCAGGTTTGCACGGCAAGGTTTTGATAGCAGGAGGGCTACAGGTGTGGCTTCTGTGAGAAGCTGCTAGAAGCTTCCCCTGTGGCCAATAGAGCCAATGCCAACTGGCTCCAAGATGGAGCTGGCCAAGACTGAGCACATCAGCAATGGTGATAGTGCCTCTGTGAGAACATATTTAAGAGGGGAAAAAAACCCTAAGCAACTGCAGCCATAGAGAGGAGTGAGAAAATATGAGAGAAACAGCTCTGCAAACACCAAGGTCACTGAAGGAGGGGGAGGAGGGGCTCCAGGCACTGGGGCAGAGATTCCCCTGCAGCCCATGGTGAAGACCATGGTGAGGCAGGCTGTCGCCCTGCAGCCTGTGGAGATTAATGGTGGAGTAGATATCCACCTGCAACCCGTGGAGAACCTCATACTGGAGCAGGTGGATGCCTGAAGGAGGCTGTGACCCAATGGGAAGCCTGTGCTTGAGCAGGATCCTGGCAGAACTTGTGACCCTGTGTGGGACCCATGCTGGAGCGGTCTGCTCCTGAAGGACTGTACCCCATGGACCCATGGGGACCCATGCTGGAGAGCTTCATAGAGGACTGTCTCCAATGGGAGGGACCCCACACTGGAGCAGAGGAAGAGAGTGAGGAGTCCTCCCCTTGAGAAGGAATGAGTGTCAGAGACAACATGTGATGAACTGACCACAACCCCCATTCCCCATCCCCCTGACCTGCTTGAGGGGAGGAGATAGAAAAAATCAGGAGTGAAGTTGAGCCCAGGCAGAAGGGAAGGGTGGGGGGAAGGTGTTTTAAGATTCAGTTTTTATTTCTCATCACCCTACTCTGATTTGATTGGTAATAAATTGAATTAATTTTCCCTGAGTCTGTTTTGCCTATGATGGCAATTGCTGAGGATCTCCCTGTCCTTATCTCATTCCAGGAGCCTTTCATCATATTTTTGTCTCCCCTATCCTGTTGAAGAGGGAGTGATAGAGCAGCTTTGGTGGGCACGTGATGTCCAGCCAGGGTCAACGTACCACACTATGTCATCTTGTTCATGAAACTAAGTTTCCACACAAGATAGCAGTTTCTGGTGGCATACCTCCTCCTCAGGCTTATTTTTTCATTTTTAGTCTGCTATGCAATAGGCTTCTAATCCCATGGGAAGACAAAACCCAAAGAATTTCTATTCTTTGAAAAGAACTTCAAGAGCTACGGTGGTGTTTGTCACCCTTTCTATTTTCCATATTTTGGTTGAAAGATAAATTAAAGCCTGTATGCTTTTGCCAAAATATTTGCCTAGTTCATTGACCCATTTTATTAAACTGCGTGAATTTATTTAACAGATTGTGGTAGAGATGTAAAACTGAGTTTGAAAAGCAGACAAATGATAATGGCTACTGCAGGAGTAAAAGTAACATTGAAAGGTGTTCCCCCCACAAAAAAGGTGATTCATAAATGGCACTCAGACTTGATCATTCATTCATAGATTTGGAGCCGGTAATGATGAATAGAAGGTGTTACTAAATACTTGTACATACCAAATAAGTACTGACAGCCTTGGTTTTTCTGCATCATTTGCCATTCTAGCACTCTGTATTTGCCATCTGTCTTTCTACTGCCATAGTCAATGCTTGGTAAGTTTAGTCAAACCTGGTAAGTTTTCCATTCTAGCTCACCTCTACCAGACAAAACTACTCCACAAACTGCACAAGAGTATATTTTTATAATCATTCCTATTCCATATATGTGTGAGATATAGAAATTAAATGAAGTTCTTAATACAGTGTACCAGTTTTGGCAGGGATAGGCATAGTTTTCTTCCCAGTAGCTTTTATGGTTCCATGTTTTGGATTTGTGACCAAAACAGTGTTGATAACACCAGGATGTTTTAGCTATTGCTGAGCCGTGCTTACACAGCATCAGGGCCTTTTCTGCTTCTGACACTGCCTTGCTAGCGAGTAGGCTGGGGGTGCACCAGAAGTTGGGAGGGGACACAGCCAGGACAGCTGACCTCAGCTGACCAAATGGATAACCCATGCCATATGACATCATGCTCATCATATAGAGCTCGGGAAAGAAGAAGGAAGGGGGCAGACATTCAGAGTTATGGCATTTGTCTTCCCAAGTAACCATTACGTGTGATGGAGCCCTGCTTCCCTGGAGATGGCTGAATACATGCCTGCTGATGGGGAGTAATGAATTAATTCACTATTTGTCCTTGCAGGTGCAGCTTTTGCTTTGCCTATTAAACTATCTTTATCTCAACCCACAAGCTTTCTTACATTTGTCCTTCTGATTCTGTCCCCCATCCCGTTGGGAGGAGTGAGTGAGCAGCCGCATGGGGCTTAGCTGCCAGCGGGGGTTAAACCATGGCGTATATTTCCAATATCTGGAAATATTACAAATGCTAAAGATATAACTGCAAGATGACAGCAAAAAACATTAATGCTGGACAGAATGACATAATTTAAGGAAGTGTACTACATAATTATTACTGTGTAATCAGTGTTCTTGACTGATTTATAAGCATAAGGATATTTGATATTGTTGCCACGAGCCAGTTAAGAGCCATTAAAGTAAAGCTAAAGAACCGATTTTTCCAGTTTTTTCTCATTATACTAGCTATTCCTTTAATCATCGTGCTACACAGAAGCTTTAAAGAAGTCATTGGGCTTTCATTTACTTCTGAATGCTGGTCATAATCTTCAATATTCTAATGCACTTAGGTAATTTCAGGGTACAGGAGAGATATCTTCTTCCAAGAGGACTTTTCATAATTAAAAATTTAAGGAACATCTATGCTTTTCAATCAGAAAAGGTAGGAGCAATTATATCACTTCATAATTATATTCATTTTATAGTACTTGTAATATGCATATTACATGTGTAGATAATAACAATGACTGAATTTATGAAATATAAAGAATATTTGCAGTATTATCTTTGGTGTTTTGACCACACAATAACCTACTTAAAGTATAGAAATCATAGTTTCCCATTTACTTCAAGACATTTAGATTTTAATTTTAAGTACCCTGCTGAATATTTAAACTATTCCTTACTTCTATAAAAATCTTATTATGTATTTAAAGTGAATATTGCAATAAGCAAAAAGGCCTTTGTTGTAATAATCATCAATTTCAGACTGTTGAATGGGATCAGAGCAAATCCACATTAGCATTTAATTACCATATTATGAACATGAAACTTTATAAACTATGCCATAAAAAAGTGCTATGAGAATAGAATGCAAACTGGCTATAGACCTAAAAATAGATCTAAGTTCTATCTCAACTTCATTTGTTATGATTTTTTTCTGGCTAAAGGTATACTATTTGGCAAGTTCCAATAAGCTAAATCCTTTTAAAAGTATTTGACTGAGCTTGCTACACTGATTAGTGTTTCAGAAATGAGAAAAAACAGGGAGTTTATTAACTACAACAAACCGTTCACAGTAGAATGAACTCCCTGGAAATGCTTCACTGTCACTTCTTTCATTAAAGAGCATACTATGCATATATGTAGTTGATATAATCTGGATTCTTGAGGGCTTCTGCTTTGATAAGAAAATATTAGGGGTTATCAAACATGCAAAGTACAGTATAGTGCATATACGCAGAATCGCTCTAATGTTGAACATCCAGAGAGGAATGCAACTTGTTGCTGTCTGTACTGTTGTAGGTAGTTTCCTCTTATCTTTGATTTAAGTGTCACTTGAGGTCTTGGTATCAATGTGGCTTCTGCTCTGGGCAAAAATCATAATTTTGAGTAATACCTGCACAGATGTATGTGCCTGGTAGGGACTTTGATAAATGCAGCCTTCACGTAGCTGGTGACAGCCAAATTCCGCAGCTCACAAAGTGTTCTATTATATACCATGCATTTTACATCCAGGTTATTTCATGCCTATAAGTTCATGCCTTTCTGAGGCAATTTAAGTACAGGAGAGCAAGAAAGCACTACGTTATTAAGTTCTATACCATACTTCAGCCAGCTTTTGTAGCCAGACAAATTGCTCTAGGACTTGCTGTAAAGAAAGCAAATCTTGATCTGCAAAGAAAGACCTACACATAGTTTATTTGCTTTACTTTATAGGGGCCTGAGCTCCCTTCTGTTAGGGTTACACTGTAATGTTGAAGTTGTAGACAGTAGGAAGTATAACTGAAAGTATTTTGTACTAAAAGCAGTCTGTCACAATATCCAAATTTGGAAAAATATTATGTAAATTAATCAAATTCACAATACCTGTAAGAAAAGGAGACTATATCAATGCAGTCTGAATGTGCTGTCTCGAGATACTGCCTTTCTTGTTAAACTTGTAGCTTTACAACTCCCTAAGAGAGTTCTGAGTGGAATAGCATCTAGTTGGTCTGGTTAATTTTGCAGAAAATGAGTATGTTTAGAGACAGCCTTAGGATCTGTCTTTCAAGTAAACAGTATAGAGTGGTCTTAGCATGCATATTTTCAGTTGCACACTAGAGAAAACCTAACTTTATTTCTTGCAGTTAAACTACCTGGCCAAACATAACACTTCATAGGTTTCTTTTTAAAAGAATTCTTATTCTATAGTTGTCTTTGTGTTTCATAACTAAGGAAAAGTGAAGGAAATCCACTCCCTTGTGCAAATAAAGAGCCTCTTTTGACCCAAAGGCAGAAATGTATTGTTTCATCAGATATAAAGTCAGTACCCAGCTGTGCAATCTTCCTTCTTTATTGTGAAAGTCTTGGAAGCATTAGAAATCAGATATTAAAGTCAAAAGTTCTTGACAATGTCAGTTTACTCTTCTTGCTAAAAATAAAAACCAGGATTTTTTTAGTAAGTCCGGTATGTCAGTTCTTATCCTTCCTTTTAAAGAGAAGAATTATAGACAGAGCTAGTCCATATACATGTATGTGGATTTTTTAAGAGATTATATGGGGGCAATTTCAAATAAAGTCACATAAAGAGGTGCCAATTTTAATAATGGTTTGATTATAGGTATAGTTGCATCTTAATCTTACCAGCCAGAAGTCTTTTGTGTTTGCATTAACAGTATATATTTACCTCAAGCTTAACTCAAATAAGGCATATCACAATCCTCTCTGCTGTCCCTTCTATCCATAACATTATTTCAATTAAATCTGTACAAAATCACAAATTTAGCTAAACCTCTGCAGCTCTGTTGAAACGCTCAAGTTATTTTAAAATTACACCAGTTTAAGGAAAAAGATCTGATATTTGTTATATCAGCTTTCTTAATCAGCTCATCTGCTACAAACTCCACTTACACCATTTGGGAGTTTTGAACTAATATTTGCTGAACTGTTAAGTACATTCCAGTTTGTCCTCAGTCATTTGCTGTTGCAGTGTTTATTGCAAAAACTAAATTGTCTTTCACTACACAGGGACTGTAACATTTTCCACCTACAATTGAGACGACAATAATCTGGGCAAACACACACATTAGTATGTCTACATTAAATCAAAGAGCTTCACCACCAAACACCGCTGTCATCTTAAAGTAAGGTTTGGATAAATTTGGTAAGTGAGATGTCTTTCTAAAAAGTCAAATAAAAAAAAAAAATTATTCTAAAAGTCAAAAAAATCTCACTAGCTTTAAGACTGTACTTTTATTTACAAGGATAAATCCAGCCTGCTCAATTCTTAGTTTGTAACCCCCAATTCCAATATACCTGCTGCCCACTGTATGATGCTTTGAAATCTCTCACATAGCGAACCCTTAAAAATAAATTATGCTGAGGTCCTCCAGTGCTGAGAAGACGGACTGCCAGGAATGCAATTCAATCCTTTGCATGGTTGAATAAATATAACGTCCACATCTACCTATATTAGATCATTTTAGGAATTGGTTAAATTGGCATGTTTTGGAACCTTTCTTCTTCCCTTCCCTTCCTACCACTTAATAATAAACTTACCAGTGAGATTTTTGCATCCGATTATTCTTCACTATTCTTGCACTTTATTCAGCACTATAAGATAAAAATGGTCCTTTTAATTTTCTTATTTCAGTTCATGTTTGGACCTTGTTCCAATGTGTCTATCACCTTTTCAACAGCATAAGTTTTGTTATATCCAATTTCTGATTTATGTTTCCACATAAAGAACTACAAACGCTTACAAAAATACTGCCCATGGTATTGCATTGTAGTCTTTGGAAAGACTTTAATAGATCACTTCCAGGAGTGTTTCAGGAGCACATCCACAGTTAAGTGTCTCAGAGCTCATATTAGAGAATTTATTTTTCTGTGTCTGAATCTATGACAACCAAAAATATTTTTCCACTAAAATTGTTTGCTTTCAATTCATAAAAGTTAAAAAGATCAGATGTTAATACATGGTGCGTATTAACCACAGTATGCAAATTAAATCTGTTTGGGAATTTTAGAGTTAGGCACATTTCTGTATCTAAATAACAGTGTTCCTGCAAAGGAAAATTTCATTTTACAAATTTATTAGATCTTTATAAATGTGTTCAAAAGGAATAAATGAAAGAGATTAATGTAATTTATTTACCCTTTTGTAGTGGGTTGACCTTAGCTGCCAGCCAGGTGCCCACTCCCCCTCCATCAACAGGAAAAGGGGAGAAAATAAGATGAAAAAGCAATAATAGGGAGAACACTCGCCAGTTACCATCGCGGGCAAAACAGACTTGACTTGGGGAAAAAGAATTTAATTTATTGCCAATTAATAACAGAGTAGGATGGTGAGTAATGAAAACAAGAAAAAGGCCAACATCCCCACAACCCTTTCTTCCCAGGCTCAGCTTCACTTCTGACTTTTATATCTCCCACCCATAAGCGGTGCAAGGGAATGGGAAATAGGGATTATCATCAGTTCATAATACTTCAGCCCTGCAGCTTCCATTCCCTCATGCTCTTCCCCTGCTCCAGGATGGGGTTCCTCCCATGGGATACAGTCCTTCACAAACTTCTCTAGTAGGGAGCCTTCCTCTTTCCAATAAGCTGTAGTTCTTCAAGAACTGCTCCATCATGGGCTCTTTCCATGGGTACAGAACTTGAGGAATGGCCTGCTCCAGCATGGGCCCCCCATGGGGTCGCACGTCCTGCAAGAAAGCCCGCTCCTCCTTGGGTTCCTCTCCATGGGCCACAGCTCCTGCCAGGAGTCAGCTTCTGCATAAACTCTCTACAGGCTGCAGCTTCCATCAGGGCATGTCCACTTGCTGCCTTGTGGGGTCCTCCAGTGTGGATATTTGCTCCGTGTGGTCATCCATGCACTGTAGAGGGACAACCTGTTCCACCATGGTCTCCTCCTTGGGCTGCAGGGGAATCCCTGCTCCTGAAACACCTTCTCCCCCTCCTTCTTCACTGATCTTGGTGTCTGCATAGCTGTTTCACACATATTGTCACTCCTCTCTCCCAGCTGCTGTTGTGTTTTTTACCCTTTCTCAAATACATTATCCAAGAGGTGCTACCAGCATCACTGATAATCTCAGCTTTGGCCAGCAGCAGGACCATCTTGGAGCCGGCTGGAGTTGGTTCTGTTTGACATGTGGGCGGCTTCTGGTATCATCTCACAGAAGCCACCCCTGCGGCCCCTCTGCTATCAAAACCTTGCCACATAAACCCAATACAACTTTCAAAAGACCTTTGGCAAGGCCCTTGACAGAAGTATGACTAAAGCAAGTACGTAGGGATAAGATGAGATCCAAAGAATTTATATGGATCAGAAACTGTCTTGGAGACAGGAAATAAATATTAAATTATCTATTTTGATGAAAAAATTATTTTATGAAAAAGGCAAAAGATTAATAGCAGAATGGCTGGGGCTACTGTGCTAGATCCAGTGTTATTTATTATGTTTATTAATGATCTGAAAAAGGAGTGAGCAATGAGGTGGCAAAAAATTGCAGATGACACGAAGTTATTTGGTTGGTCAAGTTCAGAGAGGAATGCAAGGAACTTCAGTGAATCATACTCAAAGTTAGATACAGTGGTGACATGATGTCAAATAAAGTTCAAAGTTGATAAAAGAAAACCAGTGATCACTGAAGAGGAAAAAACATCTTGTGTGCTTCTAAATTACCTGTGCCAATGGAAGAAAGGGTTTTAATAGTCACAGCTCAGTAAAGACCTCAATTTCATACCCAGTTACAGTCAAAAACAATATTGAAGGGAGTATTTGGAATTGCATACAGTGTATAGAAATTATTAATATATGTATTAATAATATATAAAATATTATATATGGAATTACCAGCTCGAGAAGGCTAAGACTTTCAAGTGGCGCAGTGAAGGAAAAGAATAGCAATGGTATTTAAAGATCTCAAATGAAAACATATCAAGAAGATTAATGCTGATAATATTCTGATTTTCAGAAGGTAGATGGAGAGATTTTGTTCTAACACAAAAGGGAACTGGATTTCAAAACTCCTTACACCTTTTAAGATTATGCAAAATAACCCTTGAACATAATTGTCTAAGCATGTCATGGAGATCAAGAATTTAGCAATCTTCAAAAACAGGGAGTTTTATACAGGTAACAAATGTAACCAAAACTATAACAGTTAAAAATATCAAATTTTATGGAAGCTATCAAATTTTATGGAAATGAAACCTCGTAGTCTGAGGTTTAAACCACAACCTAATTACAAGCAATTAGAAAACTATCTAATCATAGGGTAAGGTTATTCTTCCATTTATTTTCAGTGAGGCTATTACACTCTCTTTGATGCTGAGGCTGCTGCTCTTTGATGGGAGAAGAATACATCACTAAAAAAACTTCATATCTTCTCCAGAATGGCAACCCCCTTGTTGCCGCAATCTAGCGCTAATTATGACTGAAGAAATTGTACCTGTTTAAAGTACAGCAACAAACTTCATTACCTACTATCTGAAGAAATCAAAATATTCCATGGTAAACTGGGAGCTCAACTCAGGCTTCTAAGGTAAGTCTTCTAAGGTAAACACACAAATGGGGGTATTAATTTTAAAGATAGCTATGGCTGGGTTTACTGAACAGCTGAATTGATCTAATTTTTCTTAAATTCTTCTAACTCCCTTTTTAGGTATTGGTAAATGGCACCAGATCACTGTTAGGAAACTTAGTGACAGTACCTCTGTTAGGCCTACACTCTTAGACCTTCCATTAAACACATACCTGTAGCAAATGGATTTTGTTATAATTTTCCTTAGAACGTATACACAATGTGTAGTTTATAGACCTTTTTTTTTAATTGCAATCAGTTTAGGACCATTTCCTTTTGAAAATTAATGGTAATAAAACAGCAAATACATATCCTGGTGAAATTTTCTCACCTTGAATATAGTTCATCAAAGCTGCTGGTGTGTTTACAGGTGGAAATATTTGGATATTGTTTCAGACTTCACAGTGAAAGCAGCAGTCTCAACAGTCTCCATTTTCATGTTAATGGCACATTACACTGTCCATAGTGTTGGTAAGTCGATCGCGCTTAATGGATAGAATAGACAGCTTTTGCAAGTTGAAAATTATGTAACCATGTCATAATACCTGGTTGAAATGGGTTGACATGGTTCAGATCATGGTTCAGATCTGAACAACTAAAATTGTGAAATTGTTGCCAAGCAGAAGAATGATATAACAACTCAGAACAGACCTTGAGCACTTAACATAAGGGTGGAACAGGGAGCCTTTAGGAGAGAGGAATCTCTTTAGTCCTCTCTGACTGGAGAAGACAGTGGAGGACAAAGCATACATAATTTTTACCTGAACTGGTTCATTCTTTTTCAAACAAAAGGAAAAGTGTATTAACAGGAAAAAGAGAAGGGGTGAACTGCTCTGGACAATGAAAACAGTGCTAGAGAAAAGAAAGTAGCCCTTTCCTGAATCTTGTTCTTTCCCAGGTGTGGTACAGGACAGATTAAAATCCTCCTTATTTCCTGAACATCATCTTAAGCACAAACCACTATACCAACCTCAGCAGCCGAAGTGCTTTTGACTGCAGTTGCAATCTTTCATGTAATTAAAGGTCAGTGTGCACAAGTAAATTAAAATGCTTCTCAGAAGGTGTTAGGGTGAGAACATCTATTTGTCTTATCTCCTACAAAACAAGGGATGAATGCATGCACAAAGCTAAATCTTCTTTGTAAAATTGCTTCCAGAAAAAGAACTTTTAATACCACTTAGAATTCTAAATCCCAGATTAAAAGCACAAAAGGTAACATGTGTCACAAATAATGTGAAATGTGATCTCACAGAATTCACTTATCAGCCCAGAAGCTGACAGTGAAGAACAGCAGAAGGTTAGGGACACAGATGTACTGAGTCTGACCAAAGATCTTTTTTCTTACGATGTCAAGAGCAGATGTTTATAAAAGAATATAAGGTAAAAATACAGAGTTATACGTCTTTCAGAATATCTTCCCATCTTCTTCAAGAACTTCCAGAAAAGCTTACGAAATTTTTTGACTGGATAATGAATTGTCATTTGGAAATGTGGTGTTAAAAGTACAAAGTCATAACCAAGTGAAAGAACACCCATGACTGTATGTGGCAATAAGGGATTCCAGGTAATCCATTTGCACTCAAGAAAGAGACCTTTGGAACTGTGGATAGTTATCTGAGTGCCATTACAATGCTCCTGTCAAACAGGTCAAAATAGTCAAAATATAAAGTAAATGTTACAAGCGATCAGGAAAAGAAGAGAACAAAACCAATATCACTGTGCTACTGCATAAAAGTTTATATATGCTATGTTATGAATAAGTGCACCAGGATCTTCTGCTATTCAGATGCAGGGCAAGTGGACAACACCAGAAATATGCCCATGTTTAGAGAGGTGTATATATATGTGGATGTATATATATATGGGTATTTATGTTATATATAGATATATACCCATGCTGAGGGTATGTATATCACAGGCACCAGATGCCCTGCCTGATGTTGGACAAGTAAGCAAAGGAGATACTAAATCCTGGCTGGGAGGTGGAACTAGATGATCTTTAAGGTCCCTTCCAAACCAGATCATTCTATGATTCTGTGGTTCTATGATTCTATGAGTCTAAAATGCAAAATACATAACACACAATCTCATTAAGAGCCACTCAACCTGTTCAATTCTGCCTGGACAAAGATGGTCTTTTGTAAAACTGATGGGCATGAGAACCCCGGGGTACTCTGAATATCAGTAACAGCCACAGTGGTTAGGCTGCAATAATGCTTGGTCTGATCCTTACCATCCATTCTTACATTATATACACACAGGAAAACATTCTTTCTGTATTTTCTCAGCTCTAGAATCAGAATGATAAATCTCATGCTATCCTTAATGAATGTTGTCGATTAACAAGGAGATTTTTATGGTAATAGCTTACAAGCAATGGTGTCATTCAAGCTATAGTTTGTAGACAATAAAATTTGGGGTTCAAAATTTGAGTTGGTATATTCTTGCTGTCTATGGATGTAAAAACAACAAACAAAACCCACTTCAACACAACAAATGGGTTGTCTCAAAGTTTATGGTGGAGCCCGGTGCAAGAATTTAGCATCATAGAGGCCTTTGAAGCCTGATAAGCCTACATGGAATAAGAACAGATATTAACTTCAGGTCCAGGAAGCACTGTTTTACAGAGCTAACATGACCTGCCACTCAGAAAGGCCCAGTGCCATTCTGACAGGATTATATTCTTTGCTTTTCCAGAGCAGTCAGGTTTCTCCCAGTTAAGGTAACGCTGCACCTCCCTCTTGAGGACAGCAAACTTAAGAGATAGTCAACCATTAATTTTGTATCCCCTTAGATCCAGTCCACTGCAACCAGACATACCATATTCTTCATGGATTTCTGAAATAATTAAGTTAGAACCCTGCATGTGTACATGCCATTCTCCTGAAGTGGAAAGGGTAAAACTTAATGGATTTCTGAGATCCATAAAGCAGATGGAGTTAGAGCAAGAACATGCTGAATCACTTAAAAAACAAATGCCTAAAAATAGGGCAGAATGCGCTGCTTAAACTACTGCACACTTTCTTTGGCAATGTCTTGTTTGTCTCTAACGTTGTCACCCCCCTCCCAGTGTCTTTTATGTGTTCGTTCTTCTTTGCCTTGGTATTCTTGTTAAAAAGTGTAATAATGAGGGCTGTTCATTTAAGTCTTTATTGCCATCAATGGTGCTTTCTTGTTAAAACTGCTCCCATAAGACTTCTGCTTTACTCAGAAGCAAAGATATAAGTAAAGATAACAGAAACATTTTCTAATGTTAATGCGGATATTCTAGAAAAAGATAACCTCATTAAAAAATAGGCTTTTTTTGTAAGTACTGAGTGAAATCAGGTTTTGTATCTGCAGTAATGCAAGTGACAAGCAAAGAAATCTCTTTTCAAAGCATGTTTCTTCCTATATCACTGTGACAGCATTTTAAATCATCCTGCTGCTGAGGGTATATATATTCTGCTCCTTATTAGCAACACCGCAAATTTGGGTTATCAAACATGTCCTTGAATAAATCAGATGAGGCTTTCATACATAACTAGGAAGAGATACAATCTAGGAGAGTCTGACATTTCAAACCTTATTTAAATTCCAGAGAATTTCTCCCCTCCTACCTCTGTGCTTGTAAGAATTCTTACACCCATCAACAGCTGGCTTCATTGAAGATATGGTGATTGCTTTGCTTGATGAAACACACACGCAAGGTGCATGATTTATTGCTAATTCTCAGGGGATCTTGTGTTAATTGATGAAAAAAAGAAGTATACAGTTGTTTTCTTAGACGCCGCTGCATTTTTATGTATAATTTTAGGTAAATGACAGGTATTCCTATCACCTGCAAGTATAGGTAACTTCTAGGTCACCGTTAGTACTTGATTCTTCCAGAAAGTTTCTCAATCTTTCTGAATGCATTGGAATAAATGATGATGGACATTAACATGATGAGCAGCCACATGACAAGGAGAAAAATTATTATTGATTCATTATTGTTAATCTATTTTTTCTACTTGTGCTTTACTTATTATGTAATTCCTCATTCTCTCTGCTCCAGTTTATTTTCTGTAGCATGGCTGCAGAAAAAAACTGCAAACCAACCATTTTCCGATGGACTATTTGGATAGCTTGTTCAAATGTTCAAGAGGGTAAGGATCTTAGGCTATGAAATCATTATAGCTACTTTAGAGATAAAAAAATGAATAACTTATTTGCATCCTGAAATACTCCACAGAAGCAGCATCAGCTAGGCACCATCTGTTTTAGAATTTGGAAAAACATTCAGTCTGGAAATTGAAAAACTTTGCAGTTAAGAAACTTTTCATGTGGAATAAGTACAACAAATTGTTACAAGATAACTTGATGTTGTATGTATATTTTGTATGAGCAAGAGATTTACATAGGCACTGAAATGTAGATTAAGCAACTTATTCTGTGCCAGCTAAACATAGAATTGTATGTGATAAAGGTCATAGGTGCCACAGACAAGTGTAGATTATTTGTATGTAGAAGTACTGAAGTTTTAAGTCACTGACTGGATAGCAAGGCTTGCACTTAGGGACTTTTGATAGATTCTCCATGGTGTAGGAGCATGAGCTAATTTACAAGGATGGATCTCCAGCCAAAATGAAGTGTCACAGTTGTTCTGCCCTCTGTTTCTCTGAGCTGACTTTAAATGTCAGGATCCAGAGACTCAAGAACCGTATACACACAAAGATCATTCAGGATTTTTTTAAAAATAAATGTAGTGATGCTAGAAAGATTTATCCACATATATTGAAATTATTTAATGAAGATGTAATCTTTAGCTTCACTTATAATGTAACTAAATAAGCTTTTTAGCTTATGCATGTGATATGCATAATGCATGCTTATGTATGCATATGAAGTAATGGTTTTAAAGACTCTCACCATCTGGTTGCAAATGTTTTTAAATAAAGATAATGAGTTTGAGGAAACTGTAATACATGGAGATGAATAATACAAATTTCTTAGTGGTATTTCTGTGTCGTTTAGTATACGACATAATGTTTTTACATATTGACCTTACCACTCTAATATTAAAGAAATGAGCTCATTGGTGTATACAAGTTTTCTATAGGAGCCAATACTCCAGAATACCTGTATCCTATCTATGACAAATTTATTCTTAATTATTGCTAGAGGGATCTAATAATCTAGGGGGGAAATGGTGGTTTGGATGCAGCTGATGCTTGATCCAGAGCTGCTGAAACTTGTTTGCTCTTAGCCAAATGAAATTGTCTTTGGTCACATTTTTTTTTTGTGGTTTGCTGTATGTAAACCTCTCTAAGGAAGCAAAAATAATGCTTTCAGTTCTTATGGCTTAAGTAAGTGTTAAACATCTTTGTTAAGCTTGGGGGCATTGAAGGATTGGGGTGTCAAAAAGAAAATTATTGTCCCATCCAAGTTTTTGGTGTGATAATTGCACTGGAAATTCGGTTCTGGAAGGCTTACAGGATAGTCTCCCAAAAGAGTATCTTTAAAATTAAATGCAGTCATAGTTTGACCCTGCTCAAAAGATGACAGGAAGATCAGCAAAGAAAAAGTTGTTTTGTACTTTAAGATAAGGAGTTCAACCATTTGCTTTTTACTAAATGCCTCTATACTGTAGTTTATTATATACTTTATGCAGACAATACTTTTCCAGAACTTGCCTGCAAAACAATTTACCCTACTGAACAACTATTTCCATTATGCTTTTGACAAAGCCTGAATCTATACCGTCACTCTTGAAACAGTTTTGCTGTGCAGAACAGAAGCCAAGATTCACTTGGTTATAAAGAAATAACATGTCTCTGTCACGTTGATAAAATATCAGCCAGATACCAGCCAGATTCAGTCCCTACTACAAAGATAATTGGTGTACTTTACATGAAACAGAAAGACTTAATAGTCAGTCCTTGACTTGGGGTTTAGACCTTAAAAAAAAAAAGGATGCAGGCTGTCAAGGCATGTTCTTCATTTACTGAGGCTGCAGCAACACAGCTCTACGCTTGTTCTGCAGGCTGCTTTCACAACACTCAGCATAGGCTGTGTTTTGTGTTTTGTGATCATTTCAACACGCTTGTTGATTTTTGCATGTCATCTAACCTTTCCAGAGCTTTTACAAGCGACATAGGGAGCAACCACCAAATTCTGGAAGTAGAGAATGTTGCAAAGCCTAAGTCTCTCAAACCTAAGTGTCTCTTTAACTATGATCTTTGATGTACCATTTATGTATCTTATGAATGTACCCATTCAGCTACATTTGTGATGGGAAGTACACAACTGCACAATCACTCTGCAAATGTCAGTGTAAATAGAAAGGGAGCCACGAGGAGAAAGACGAATGGGCAAGGGAAAAGATACATTGTGGAGGAATGGTGGGAAAAGTAATAGGTAAACAGAGTCTGTTCTGGTTGCCACTTCAACCCTAAAATTAACCAGCATGTATTATAATGTTTATACACATGTTATAATAACCATTATTTTAGTCCTTAAAACATTAAACCATATGAAAGAGTGATTTTGCACATAATAAACACTGGAGATATCAAAATAATAAGGATTGAATTCTCTGAAAGAGTCCTGATTACTGTAAAGTGCTTCCACATTCAAAAAAACCAATGCCATAATTCTCTCCTTGTCAGCAATCACTTTCATATTAGTGTATTAAGTAGGCTTTATTAAAACATTCTTCAATACTCTCATATTCTTTATGTTTGACTTAAATTTTAACAGTCTGGCATCTTTCTAGAAGAAGAAGCTTATTTGTTTTGATCAAAAAAAACCCTAAAAGTGCTTTGAATGCATATGACTCTTAAACTATAACACTGCACTGTCCTGCAAAGATAAAAATGTTTTCCTAACTTTAAAATAGAAGTAAATTAAGAACTTCCATGAAATGTGAGAACTTAGTGAGGATTTATCGAAGAACTTGCATTAAATAGAAATTTGTCTAGAACATGTTAAGAAAGCTAAGAAAGAAAGTGAAGACTAATCTAGAAATACAAGATGCAAAAATGTACGTGTACATCTGCAATTTCTCAGAAACACTGCATTTTTGCTTAGTGTTTTAGGGGGGCAATGGTTTTTGAGTTAACTGGATGACCTCACTGTCTCTAAATGCAAGTACCAGCTACTTAGTGGCAGTTTTGGCATGTCTGGCACAGCAGTAGTATGCCCAGTGCTTCAGCAGCAATTACTCACTTCCATGCTAAAATCAGCATTTTGATTACTAGAATGGAAATTAATTCTTTAGGAGAACTTTTTATTTCTTTTCTTTTTTTTTTTTTAATAAGAAGACGATTTGGGGGGTTGTGTTTTTTCTTCTTCTCCGAAGACCTTTTGTGAAATTGTTTCATGTAACCTGAAATCATCATTTTTAGTGCAGCAGAATTTGGTAGTGTATGAGGCTTTCTGGGACCAAGAGAGAGTACAGTGTTTCAAACGCATGATGCAATAGTAATCAGACACTTATCTGGCTTGTAAGATAAAGCAAGCAGTCATCACAATATTAGTACAGCTCCCGTGATGAAAAAGCAGTCTTTACAACTGATATGGCAAGTTAAACCTTCAGAATCTTAACCACCTAAGGATGTCAGTTTACTAGCTCAATGTTTGTGTTTTTCAGGGTTATCTGTTTTTGGTTTTCAGTTCATTAGATCATGTTCAGCTTGATATAAAACAGTGTTTCAGGATTTTAGAGCTCAAAGGAGTGTTACATTCAAATTCCAACAAAATTCCAAAAATCTCAAGTAAACTGAATCCCTGAAAGCTCTGCAAACAATGAATCAAAAATATGCAGGTGACTATCTGTAGCAGCACTTAAGCTAAGACTGTGCTGGGCTTAGCACTTTGCAACAGGGGTAAGGACTGCTTTCAACGCTTTGATGTTGGAGTTTAAACCTGATAGAAGAACATTCTTTGGAACATTGCTGTCTTCTGTGGGTTTCTTTTAAGAAATTAAGTTCTTGATTTTCATAAATCCCTTTTCTAAAAGGAAGATGTTTAAAGAAAAGAGGAATCAAAACAACACTACTGGAGGAAAAATACATCCAGGATATTTATTGGTTTTAAGATTGTACTCGTTCAATAAATTCCACTTCTGTCAAAATGACAGGTGTTAGTGGTCAGTGATCAATATCTCAAGTTCATTCACTCATAGCAGTGTGAACCTTACACAGTTCAGAAAGTGGAAACAAACTTTCTAAAATCCAAGGCTAAGTATAGATGATAGAGGGCCTTGAATGTTGTTTTGAAGAGTGAAGCAAACATTTCAGAATTGTAGGTTAAATCTGTTGTCCAATAATTGGACATGGGTTTATCAATTATCATCCCATATGATGATAAAATATTTATCCTTCTGGATTCTTAACTGTAGTATCTGACAAGCCCGCTACATGCCACTGCTGTTAGGAGCAAAACCTGTGATATCATTTCTGGGGCAAAGGTTGCTTAATTTTGGGGGGTTTGCCTGAAAAGTACAGGAATCTGAGAGTGAACTTGTGTGCTAAAATGACTATCAGACAATCATGGGAGTAAAAGGAAAGAAACAGAAATGAAAGAACACTCTAAAATCCATTTCCACCCAGATTACTATATATCCTGAGCCAGTTGTATTGTCAGTCTTATCACCTCCAAAGGATGATTTTGAGGAACCTACTCCTGAAGCCCATGTGTTAACAGCACCTAGGTTTTGTAGTATTGCTTGCTGTATCTAATACAGACAAAAATGCATCAGTGAGAGAGTAGAGACAGTTATACATTAGTTAAAGGTCATACAAAAGAAAGCAAATTAATTTTCATTTAAAAAGTGAGTTGTGTAACAGATGTAGCATACCTACACCTCATTGCTGCCACTAATCTTATACAGTGTTGTGAATCCTCCTTTGTAAAATGACCAATCAGAATGGGAAGGCAGAGACAATGGTCACAAACAGTTGCATTTGCTCCTATACCCAGTTTATTATTTTTGTATATTTAATTCTGTATACTTTTAATTTGTTGTTTCTCAGCTTTCCATATAGGGTAATGTAATACGGGTGAAACCCAGTAGTTTTCATTTTATGCAAGGTCACCACACAACTGGATGCTATAGATGTGCACCATCAGCAGGTCTACAGAACAAGATGATTTCTCCAAATTATTTATCATCTGTAATGCTTAGAGAAGATCCAAAGTGGACTGCTGAATACATGCAGACAATTTTCCAGGGACTGAAAATATGAATGTAGATGATTTTGTATGTCCCAGCTACACTGGGGCAAAACCGCATGCTTCCAGACTGGAACTCCATGTTTCCCCAACCAAAGGTAGATGTTTTTACCTGGAGTGTGTAACTTGGCTTTAAATGACCAAAGAGTTAAATGACCAGAGTTTAAAAAATGGACAACCCCCCCCCACACACACACACAAAAAAAAAAAACCCCAAACACTTCATATTTAATCATGCTGGTAATACTGCAACAAAATTAATTTGAAGGCTACTATAATGCTATGATGATAATCATTTTAAACACACAACAATCTCATATGCACAAGTGAAGAGAGGCTTATCTATCACCCTTCATGCTCAAAAAGAAGGATCCACAGGGTTAGCAATGAAAGATACGAATATGAAAGGACTGAGAACATGTTACTTCGTAATGATTTTCAAATTACTCAATATTCAGCTCAGTCAAAGGTTTTAGGCAGTGAGTATCATTTATATTTGAAGAAAGATCTGCACCAAAATCCTAATCTTTCCCTCACTACTGTGTTATCTGTGATTTATAACCCAAGCTATACTGCCTTGAAATCAGGTAATTCCTGTCAGTGCAAATTATTTTCATCAGCAATTCTGTCACAAAATTATAAGAAAGTAATTTCTGTTATAGGAAAGAGTCTCACATTTTTTAAGCTTTTTACAGTATTACATGTTGTTTTCTTGTGTATGTTACCGTCTCATTAGGCTGGGAGAAAAGTGTTTAGTTCAACATGTTAAACCTAAGAACTGACCATTTCAGTTGAACACCTGTTTTGAGTGTCTACTCTATTAATGATAAAAAGCTCAAGAAGCACATCAGCTAACCTTGCATAGGCATATTATATTTATTATATATAGTTTTAAAAATAAGGAAAAGTACTTACTTTTTGTTGTGTGAGCTACAGTCTTACATATAAGCAAGTCTCTCTCTGCCTCAGAAGCACCTGTTGACTTGTTTCAGTACAGATGGAGAGAACTAGAGTGAGATGCTGCCTTCTTTCTTTAAAGGTCTTCTGTTTTTCTGACTTTAGTTCCTTTCATTCAATAAAAGTTATGAAAGTAAAGAATTAAGTTTTAACCTTGTGATGTTACATAGGCTTTTTTTTACTACCTTGGGAGAAGACTCAGTGATTTTCTGATGAGCACAGGCACCTCCACAGCAATTAGAAAGATGTCTCCCTCATCGCAATCATTAAAGAACATGCAAAATGAAATATTAAGTTGCACTGATTTAGCTTCAGTTGTTGCTCAAATGTCCTTCTGAGATTGATTCTGAAAATGAAATTGGCATAACTTTTAATCGATGCATACTTATGTAGTAGTATATATATTAAACATCACATCAGAAGTGTCACTAAAGTGGAGGAACATTATAAAAAAAGCCTTGTGCATCAGAAGCCAAACTCTTACTAATTTGTTTGAATTCTTGAAGTCATCTTGGCTGTTCTCCTTCCCATGCACTTCCCCGACACAGCATTGACTTTGTCAGTTGCAGACAATATTTGAAGGAAACCTGAAATAAAATCGCATTGAGATATAACATACCTTCCATCACTGTCAAAGTTAAAACAAGCCATATAGGTCAACTGGACTCTTTTTAGGAGATATAAATATAATTATTTGATGATGTGGGAACTATTAAAAATTTAAAAACCCCAGCAAGGTTGAAATAGATAAGATTAAGATCTTTACATAACGCCAGCAAATAGAAAATTTCAAGTTTGTTATATTGCACAGAAACAATGTAGTATTATGGAGACCTCAAGTAAGAGAATTTCCACATGGCTTTTACACTATGTGAAATGAATGATTATTTTGATCATATTGCAGATAAATGATAAAGTGAATTAACTTATTTGGCCACATAAAGAAACAGTAGAAACACATGAAGTCATAGCTCTTCACTCCTTCTACAGCCTTACATTCATTTCCCTAGCAGGCACAATCAGAGCGATAAAGAATATTACATTTCCCAACTAAGAAGATGATAAATGACTACTTGCAAAGTATAGATAGAACAGCACTACAAAAAGTAAAGTTTAATAGATAACCAACATATTCTGTGATTAAATTTCATATTACAGGGATGCTCAAGCTTTCTCAGGCCAAGAAAAGAAAGCACGCAATGTTAAAGAGCCACAGATAAAATACCTAGCTATAGCATCTATCACACCATTCTCCTCCCCCCCCACCCATAGCCTCTGAGCACCAAGAACATGCACATGCACACCATACACTCACCACACACACTAGCTCTTGGCTTCACCTCAATTCAGAAGACATAGGTTTTTTTAAAAGTGAGAAAAAGGGAGAAGTAAATAAAAAAACTTAGAGCTGCATGTCACTATTGTCCATTCCTGTTACAGAATAAATTCATGGAGTGAGATATCAGAAGCTATTTACAGAGCAAAAAGAAAAACCTCCATGAGAGAAAGACAGTCTATAAATCTCCATTACAAACACCTGAAGAATTTTCACTTATCTGTGTACCAGGGAAGCTGGAAACACTTGTTCCATGTGCTCACTCAAAACTATATTAAGAGCTCAGTGTTTTGCTAGGTGTCTACCATTTGAGGAGTTTCTAGTTAGGATCAATCCTCTTCATAGTTTTTTGCCTTGTTTGTCTGACTTTTAAGGTTTAAATTGGCCTCTATGCATTCCTGTATCAGCAGGAAGTGGTATACCATGTTTATTCCTTTTTGTATATTTTTAGTTGGTGTTGTGTTACCTAAACCTGATACATATGCAAGCTGAATGCAAAAGAGTGAGAGAGATATATAATGCACACAGAAGTCGGAATTGAGCATGTAAACCTAGGTGACAACCTTAAGCTAAAATACATTCTATTCAAAAAGGAAACTTTGTACTATAAAGTGGAAAGCAGATTTACAACTGTGTCAACATTTTTAAGAGACATGTACATATCCAGACATGTTATAATCCTAGGTAATCGAGCTGATAATGACTTTCATCTCATCTATAATCTGTACTAAGTAACATGTTCCAATTGCTGCCTACAAACTGCATCTGCTTAGAAACAAAAAAAATATTAAATAGTTCCAAAATATTACCAGTAACAGAAAAGCCCTTGGATAGGTGTATCAGTTGGAGGGCTGAACAGGTTGATGACACGTTATAAAGGATATGTTGCATTTATTTCTCATCCCAAACATAATGTGTTTTCTGGACTTTGATTAGTATGTCTTTAGACTTTGAGTAGGTCTAACTAAAGAGCCTGAATAACCTTTTAGGCATGTAGAAAAGAAGAGAGAAAGAAATAATAATAATAAAAAAAAAGAAAAAAGGGAGGGAAAAAAAAACCCAAACAGAAAAGACTGCTCAATACTGACAAAGTTCTGTAAAGTAATGAAGCAGGGAAAACACATAAACACATTTTTGGTGCCCCCTCTTATCAATATTTCTCTTGACATTCCCTTTGTGAACTTAGGCTGAATTTGAATCAAGTATTCACATAGTATCTTTAATTTCACCAGAAGTATTAACATGGTAGATTTATAAAAAATAATCAGTCCTACATCTGGAAATGCTTAAGTAGAAGACAGGATACAAAAAGCTCAATTCTATCTTGTTACGTGGGTACTGCTTAGATACAGCAGGACAATACGCACATGTAGAACTAAAGTAATGAATAAATAATGAGACTAAAGCGTTTATGTTTTTAATAGCAGAAAACGCAGCTGAAAAGCTTTGTTTCTAAGTGTAACAAAATCCTTTTTTTGTGGTGCATAAATTTAAATTACTCACTACCTACCCCTGCATATTGTCAGACAAGTACGTGTGTCAATCTTGCTCTAAGTATACATAATACTTTGCAAAGGAGTGGGTGTTGTCACCAACCGCCACCTTAAATCCCTTGAAATCAACTCCAATTACTACCAAAGAATCTGCAAAACATTTACATAATTCTATTTTAGTAAACAACGTTACTTCTTCTTAAGAAACTATAAAGGAAATGTTTGGGTTTGATGAAATATTAAATTATAAATTTTCCAGACACTGCAGTAATTACAGCTATAGGAAGCTAATACTTTTTATTGTTACCAATGAAATCCCGTGAGGAGATCCTCCATGTGTTCAGGATGTGTAAGACCTTTAAAAACTAGGCAATTAGCTCCTTTAAAGCCACTCAAGGAACAGCATCCCAAGCTGTTGCCTTTTGAAAAGTGTCAAAGTCCTCCTCTTCTGCAGATACTGGTCACAATGATGTCCAGACCACCAATCACTAAAACTGATGTAATGGCAAAAAAGCATAACACATCTGGTATGAAAAAAGCGGCTTTCCAAAGCACTATGCAATGCTTATCCGGTGAACAGCTACCAATACTACTATTGCACCACATTCTTGTTCAATTGCACTGGAATAAGCACACTGGCGATAGGATTCACAGCCTAAGTAGGACTGCAATGCACAGTGACATGGAAAAAAGCAAAAGTTTTGTTCTTCTGTGAGCTTGTCACATGCTCAGCCTTTTCTTTTTCTTCCTGGAGCCAAGACTTAAGCCATGAAAAAGCAGCATATTTTCTCTGCTCTATTTTTTTTTTTGTTTGTTTTCTCATTAGAGAAACTGGTTTTTAATGCTGACATACAGTTGGGATCACTAATTATTAAATGGAACTCGCAAAGTGAATGTCACCCACAATAAATGGAAAAGATGATAAACAGGTGTACAAGAGAGAAAGAATTTCTGATATTAACAAAGCGGTTGAACATGTGATTATATAAATCTATTGTTTTGTTTATTAAGAAAAGCACTAAAGTTTTCAGATTATAGTCTCAAGTCCTCACAATTCAATCTAATTTTATGGTGCTCTTTGTCTTGTTTATTTTAAAGACTAAGGCTAAAATATTGAAGTTGTTAAGAAGAAATTAAACTTTGCTGTGATGTGATGCAAGCTCTCCATCAGTTTGCATTGCTCTGGTGGTTCACATTCATAACTTCAGCATGAAATATTGCCTTTTAATGGAAGGAAAACTTTGTAACCTACATTTGTGAGAGAGATAATGCTGTCAGAATGAAAATTTTACCCAGCCGTCCATAAGAATTAATAGTCTGTACATCAAAAAAATGGACAAACCAAGAAGCTTAAAGAGCCATGCTCATTTCATACTAACCATTTTTCTGCAACTGTGATATTTCTTTGTTTTTTTTTTTTACTTAAAAATATGTTTCTCTTAAAAAGATAACTAAAACTGTAATTAAAAGCAGATTCTATTTCTGGTCATTCTGGAAGCAGAAATCACTCATTTCAGAAAGCGTTGACTTTTACAGGATTTTTGCAAGGCTTAGTAGCAAAAAAGGCTTTATATGTCTTTTGTCTTAACATGACTCATAGTTGCCAATTAATCTGGATAATCTTTTACTGGACGTCATTAGATATACATACCAAATTCATTAGCTCCATTGGTGTGTTTTTAAAGTTAATATATGGTTATGTTTATACCTATCACCTTACAAACATCTCAAGCTGCCTCTGTTTCTTCTTTGAGGGATTTTGAGCTCTACTACTAAGTGACAATTTTTGTTTCCTAAACCCTTTACACACCCACTTCCTCAAAAATCTGACTCCCTCTTGCGGAGGAGAGTTTAGTGAGAACTGCAGTATTTCACACTGCGGCAGCACCAATTGATCCTGTGCTCACCGACCAGCCAGAGCGGAATGGAGATTTCTGAAGACCAGCCAAAAGCAGCGGTATCATTAGGGCCTTCTCTAGTCTCTGTTTTGAAGGAGCCAGGCAACCCTGAAATCTGTACGGTGCATTTCTAATTTTCAGAGCAAAACAGTGTCCTAAAATGTTAGCTCTGACCTCTAAGATCAAAAGCTTTTATTGTTTTCTGTCAGTGATAGACCTAGTCAATATAATTAATGTGCTTGACACTTTCAGACTCTCCAAAATGTAAAATAGCAAGGTTTTACCAAAAATACTACTTGGTAGACACAACTAGAGCAATACATTACAATTTATCTTTGAGGTCAATTACATCATGACAGTAACTCTTCCTCACCTTTTACTGCAAGTCAACTGGAGAATTCACTTCATGTAAAGATTCATTTAAAAATTCCCAAATGGACAGTGTCCCAGAAGCTTAAAAATTAAGGGACTGCTAATCAATTTTTCAGGATTCAGGTAACAGCCTGAGCTGCTGTAAATGGGTCACAAAACCTTCATATCCTGTCAATGCGGTGCAACTACAAAAGGTAGAATGAGGCATATAATAAGACGGAGAATTCAAATAATTTGGGGAACCAATGTGATTCAGAAGATTGTTAGAACTGTGATATGAGCTCTTAAAATTGTTTTTGTTAAAGACATATTAAAAAAGAAAATGCAGTTGGATTTGAACCTATCTACTGGTTCTTTTTCTCTCTGCTGTAAGCGTCCAACATAATGCTCACAAAAATCAGAGAGAGATATAGCAGCACAGCTTCTAAGGCAAGCACCCAGCAGGTGTTTGAGGACAGTTAGGCACTGACCCCACTTCTTCTTTTCCCAAAAAAGGAGCAGACATTTTAGAGAGAAATCTGGGGGCTCCAGGACAGGATGAAGGACAAGCTTTTCTCCAGCCTTTTAAAACAATGCTGTAAATCCATTAAGAATAAGCTAGGGCAAACGTTGTACCAAAATATGCTATGGCCAAATGTTCTGCCATGCAGGAGTGATATAAGGACCAGGTAGAAAGTTACAGCCTACATCACCAGACAGGGGAACATGTTCACCTGAGAACAAAAGTACTTCTTTTTTCCCTTCACCCCTGTGGCAAATCTGTGTGTGATATACATCAAAAATTCAACAATGCAAGTAGAGGAGGAAATAGTTTCTGATCATGCTTTTTCCCCAGTGGTGAAAATTAAACTCTTTTAGTTTCGGAATAGACTCTATGAAAAATCAGACCGGTGTAAGAAATGCCAGAAGATTCATGTAGGTAATATCATTTTCTTTTATGCATTTTCCCAGCAGAATATCGCAACCTATGTGGTATGCTACAATACTTGGCAACATATCATACTTTTAAGAAATTGATGTTTCAAACTTATTCTGCCTAGCATTCTAACAATATTCTTTTCTAGCAGCAGAAAGTAGAAAATAGTCTCTGACAAAAAGCCAATACAGTCTATCTGGAAGCATATCTCTCTGAGAGCATCACTTTAAGAGGAAAATGATTGTCTGAAGTTAATGTAGTATTCAATATAGAATGAAGTAGAAAAGCTTGGATAAAAAAGACATGTATGGAAAATAAGAAAAAATACTTCAACAAAATCTGTAACTATAGGGAAGGGGAAGGCAAGATTTGTACAATCCTTGCCCCCTACTCCTTTTTCTTATGAACATATATATGCTGTGTTTGTCAGTTATTTTCCCAAGACAGTTCTTGCTTCCATTAATTTCCATTCTTTATGATTTCTCCCACATGAATAACTCCAACATTTGTCACTGTTGCTATCCAGAGTGTTCTCGAGGAGAGGACAGCTGCAGACCTCAGATTCATTCTGCATGTGCAAGCAGCACCAGAGGCAGTGCTTTGACCGCAGGCTCAGATACTGTCATGGCCCCGAGCAGATGCCTCTGCCAGGAGTTTGGCTAGAGGGGTCATTACTGCTCCTGACCTTGATTTTCCAGCTCAGCTTTCTGGCTTGACCTTGGCCCAGCCCCATCACCACCACCTTGCCTGGCAATGGGGATTGGGAGCTGCCCCCTCCACCTGCTCTGGACCCTGGCTGGGGGTGGTGGGACAGGCCCCAGCTAGCAGGACCCTGCCCTGTCAGCCTGGGGACCCCAGACTGTGCCCCACATCCCAGCTGGCTCTTGTTGCACCCTGACAACCAGACCAAGAGCCTTTACACGTTTGCATCCCAGTGTCTGAAAAAGACATGTTTAAGTTTTGCCTGTAGTCATTCTTTCCAAGTTGTACTTTTCACTGGCATATGCAGCGCTTCCAAAGACTACAGTAGAGAATACTACATTCATGTATTAAAAAAGGGAAACAAGCAGTATTTCTATTCACATTTTCCAGAAGTTCAAGCTAAGAATTCAGTGGTGGGTGGTAGAACACAGTATCTCCACAAGCATCCAACTTAAATAGTCTTTGTAGTTTCAATACATTTCTAAACACATCATAATTTGAAAAAAAAAAAAAAAACACAAAACAACTAAACTTGAACTCATCTGAATTTACAGCTGCTATTTGTTTTGAAAAATTATTATTTAGGTTTTTCATGTGTTGCTGTCACTCTTAGAACTCACAAGTCAAAGCTATACCATTGGCAGAGAGTGAAGTGAGTGCCAAAATGTTCACAAGCAGCAGTCTATCATTCATACCTGTTGCATACAACAGGTTCCCTAAGTCATTTTCCTAATTCATAACAAGGACAGGGAAGGAAATGTTTTTTTTGCTGGTGGGCACATATTTTCTATTTTTTTCCCCCATCATTCTACACTGGGACAAAAATGGGACTTTATCTAGTAAGTGGGACATTTTGGTCAAAGTTCATAGTATAAATCAGAACAAAGCAAAGAGATGAAAATATGAATCCTTATATTTAAGCTGAGTACCTGACTGAAGAGCAGAATCCTATTTTAAAACAGAGACTTTTGTTTGCTTCAATGTGACAGTGATTAGTAGGATTGTGAAAAATTTGCAAAGTTTTGATGAAGCTAGTAAGGTGAAATGTGCACAAGTATCTTCAGCAACAAAAAGAGGTAGCTATGTTTATTTAGTACAAAAGTTCTATATTACAACCATAGAGTTTATTAACAAAACGCATTCTGCAGCTGATTTTGCTTCTGTCCCATGAACTGTCCATTTAAAGGCAGCTCTTAGTGCATCCTTGGGGCTGAGCGTGAGTGGCCAGGAGGCAGCGGCTGAACGTGCCTTGCACTGGCTGCTGAGACACCTTGACCCAGGCTAGGCTTGGGCAACCAACCAACCCTCCCGGCTCTGCCAGGGCGCTGCCAGGCCCGTGGTGTGATCGCACACGCTATTGCTGACAGCACAGCTGCAGGACAAGGCTCCCAGCCGAGACCAGCACACACATGACACAAACACAGGTCAAGGAGAAAACTGCACTTTTGTTGCGTTCAGGGAGAGCTGAAAAGCGGCAGCTCTGGGAGATCCAGGGCACCTGTGGTTTCTTTGTGCTGTATGAACACTGGGCGGGCATTTAGCCAAAATGGCCCAGAGAAGTCCTGGCAAGGAGCTGTGCCAAGGCAAAAACCCCACAGGGAAAAAAAGTCCTTCCAGACCCTAGGCCCTGGGCATCTTCATGCTGCAAGACCAGCAAGCAGTTACTTAGCCAAAATGGCCAGAGAAGCCCTGGCAAGGGACTGTGCTCAGTGTAGCCAAGTAAGGCTCAATTCTCCCCGGAACCAGTGCCAACCTGCCCTGGGGGGAAATAATTCCCTCCTGACCGCAGACACAGGGCACCAGTGGCATCTTGGTGCTGCAAGAGCAGCAGGCAGTCACTTACCCAAAACGGCCCAGAGGAGCCCTGGCAAGGGGCCATGCTTAATGCCGCAGACGAAGGTGAAAAACCCCTGGGGACAGGTGCCAATCTGCCCCGGGGGGAAAAATTCCTTCCTGACCCCACAGCTGGTGATTGATCAGCTGTTCCCTGAGCATGTGAGGAAGACCTGTCTCCTGGCCCCATGGGGTGGTCACACCTAGCAGGCACGCCACCAATGCCCAACCGTTTCCCTCCTGCAACCCAGATCCATCTCAGGGGCTTCTAAGATGGCAAAAAGCTCCTGCAGAGATCGACCTTGGGGGTGAGAAACCTTACCATGCTTGGCAGGGCACCAGTGGGTGTTCGAAAGCACTGGGGGAAGCTGGTGGCTTCAATACCACTTGCAATATCTTTGCAGCCCATTCCTTGGTGCCGCTGCCTCTGCCTCTGCAGGGGATGAGGACTATGAGCTCCGCAGTGCTCCTCAAACACTAAGAACACATTCCCATGGTCATGGCAGGCTCCCAAGCCAACCTTTGCCACTGCTGTCCAGCTGAAAACACCTGACAGCCGCGGACACATCCATGTGTTTGTGGTACTTCTCATCTGCCCAGAAGCTTGTCTCCATTCCCTGAATAAAGGATGAAAGAGGACTTCCATCCAGCAGATGCAGCTTTGAATGTGGCCCTGCCAGTAGCTGGGACTGCAGCAGAGAACCTCCAGCAGCCTCATCCATCCTTGAGCCTTTTCCCCTCAGCCCCTCCAATTAATCCCCCTGGCCCCTTAAAGATGTCCTGTCCCATGCCATGGGAGGGCCCCCAGCCAGCCGTGTCCTGATGACGCAGCCTGGCAGGCTGGCGGTGGGGCACAGGAGGATGCCCCTTTTATCCTGCCTGGGCACGGTGACCCTGTGTTGCCAGCTGGTGGCACTATGACAATGGGGTGGTGGGGCCCCTGTGTCACAGTGGAGGCCACACAGGAGGAAGAGCTTTGGGGTGCTGGCCCTGGGGCCGTCCCTGTGCCCCGGGCCAGGGGCTGTCCCTGCCCTTAGTGGCCATGCACTGGGCACAGCTGGGACAGCCTGCTGGGCTCCCTCCCTGTGACCCTGTGCAGCAGGCTCCCAGTGTCGCCACGGCAGGGTGAAGAGTTAGGTCACAGCCTGGCCCTGGCCAGGGGCTTCTCCTGCTGCACCACAAGCAGCCAGGTAGCTCATTAGCTGAGGCCATTGCTACCTGTGCTCCCAGCCTGGAGGAGTCTAGCAGAGCCCTTCCCGCTAGGACCTAGGGAGATCGCCTTCAGCACAGGGCTCAGGCACTCCTTCTGCAAGCCACACTCTCTCCCCAGGGCTGAGAGAACCTTGTGTGAGCAGAGGACACCATCCAAAGTCCTGCTGTGACATGAAGTCTTTGCAGTCATCTGCTGCTCTGCTTGTCCTGTTCAGAAAGCTCAGTGGCTGGCCCACAAGCATGGGAAACACCATGTCCAGCCTTGCACCTCTGCAGAGTCACCTTCCTGAGCAATGGCCATGGCCTGGGCTTCTGTGGGAGAACGCAGCCAACATCTTGGCACATTGGGGGCTGCTACACTTCAGTGCAACGCTTCAAGTAATAGACCACAGCAAGTGCCACTGCATTGAAACTTCGCACTGTGGATGCAACTGAGACCTTGGTAATTGAGAAGAAAAGCCAGCCTGAGAAAACAGGCCAGACCATTTGCCGACTGACACCTTGCATTGAGCTTCAAACATAGTGTCAGGCTTGTTTTCACTGGAGGTCCCCCTTGTTTCCATTGCACAAACACCATCTTGAGTGCTCCAAGACAGGGAAGTCATGGGAAGGCCTCCTTCTTATTTCCCTCTCTACTCCCCTGTAAGCCATGAGTGGCACAGGAGGTGAGCATCTCAGGGCTGAGCTGGGAGTGTGGAGGAGAAACTGGGGCAAGTACATGATGTGGAGCAGGGCTTTGCTCACTCCCCTGTTGCATCATGCAAGTGCCTAAGCAGACCTGGATGGGAAGAAATGTGGAGGCATGTGGAGCACCAGGTGCTAGAAGAGCTCTTACTGCATCCCTGACCCCAGACCCAGGGCACAGGTGGCAACTTGCTGCTGCAAGAGCAGCAAGCAATAACTTGGAAAAGCCAGCCTGAGAAGGCAGGCCAGCACCTTTGCCAACTTTGCCTTGCAGCAGATTTTGAAGATGGTATGATAGGCCAAGTTGTTCCTTCTGGGAGTAGACTCTGTCATGCACTTAAATTAGAAAAACCTGTTTCATGCCTGCAGTAGTTTTCTCTAACCTTTTTGAGTTCACAGCTGTCCTCTTATCTCTGGGGTGCCCCTTGGAGAAGTCTGTCTGGGACTGGAGCATCTCTCCTGTGAGGAAAGGCAGAGAGAGCTGGAACTATTTCACATGGAGAAGAGAAAGCTCAGCCAGGGTTTCATCAATGTATATAACTAAGGCAAGTTGAATATGAGTCAACAGTGCCAGGATACCTGGCAGCCAAAAAGGCCAACCGTGCCCTGGGGTGCATCAAGCGCAACATAGCTAGGCAGTCAAGGGAGGTGATTGTCCCACTCTACACTGCACTGGTGCGGCCCCTCCTCAAGTGCTGTGTGCAGTTTTGGGTGTCTCAATATATGAAGGACATCGGAGGAGTGGAGGAAGCCCATGCAATAGGAGAATAATATCTGTTAAAGGACAAGGAATTGTAGTTAATGAGAATATATAAATCTCTACATTGGGTATAAAGATGGTTTAAGTATGTAGTATAAGTTGTAAATATTGGTAAGAGGGATTTCAGTAATGAGAATGAAATACAATGGGATGGTTAAAAGATATATAAATGTATTAAATTATGTGGAACCTGAGCATGACACAAATGGTATGATATAAAGGATGGAGATTGTACTGGGTCTGGCTGGAATGGAGATAACTTTCCCTATAGCACCCCTCATAGTGCTGTGCATTGTATTTGTATCTAGAAAGGTGTTGATAACACACCAGTGTTTTGGCTACTGCTGAGCAGTGCTTGCACAGCAGCAAGGCTGTCTCTCCAGCATTCCCGCTCACACCCAAAGGCCAGTGGGCTGAGGGTGTGCAAGAGGTTGGGAGGAGACATAACCAGGACAGCTGACCAAAATTGACCAAAGGGATATGCCACACTATACAAAGTATGCTCAGCAATAAAAGCTAAGAGTGTGAAGAGGAAGGAGCAGCAGAGACAATGTGTGATGAACTGATGGTAATTCTGACTCCCTGTCCCCCTGCACTTCTTGGCGGGAGGGGGTAGAGAATTCAGAAGTGAAGTTAAGCCTGGGAAGAAGGGAGGAATGAGGGGAAGGTGTTTGAAGATTTAGGTTTTATTTCTCATTACCCTACTCTGATTTGATTGGCAATAAATGAAATTAATTTCCCCAAGTTAAGTCTGTTTTGCCCATGATGGTGACTGATAAGTGATGTCCCTGTCCTTATCTCAACCTACAAGCCTCTTGTCATATTTTTTCTCCCCCGGTCCAGTTGAGGAGGGGGAGTAATAGAGCATCTTGGTGCACACCTGGTGTCCAGACAGGATCAGCCCACCACAAATTATTAGAGTGTGTTCAAAGGAGAGCAACCAAGACAGTGAAAGGCCTCCAGGGCAAGACTTATGAGGAGTGGCTGAGGTTACTTGGTTTGTTCAGCTTGGAGAAGGCTGAGTGGTGCCCTCGTCACAGTTTACAATTTCCTCAAGGGCGACAGCAGGGGGGGAGGTGCTGATCTCCTCTCTCCGTTGACCAGCGATAAGACACGAGGAAATGAAATGAAACTGCATCAGGTGAAGTTCAGATTGGACATTAGAAAAAGGTTCTTCACTGAGAGGATTGTCAGTCATTGGAACAGGCTGCCCAGGAAAGTGGTCATGACACCAAGCCTGTCAGAGTTCAAGGAATGTCTGGACGACACTCTTAGTCATATGGTCTAGGTTTGTGTAGACCTGAGAGGAGCAGGGAGTTGGACTTGATGATCCTTATAGGTCCTTTCCAACTTGAGATATTCTATGATTCTATCTGAAGGGAGGGTGAAAAGAGGACAGAGCCAGGGTCTTTTCAGTGGTGCCCAGTGACAGGACCAGAGGAAATGGGCACAAACTGAAACACAAGAGGTTTCCTCTGAAAATCAGGAAACATCTTTTCACTGTGAGGGTGACCCAGCACTGGTACAGGTTGCCCAGAGATCTGGTGGAGTCTCCATCCTTGGAGATATCAAAAAGCTGTCTGGACATGGTCATGGGCAACTTGCTCTAGCTGATGCTGCTTGAGCATGGGGTTGGAGCAGATGACCTCCAGAGGTCCCTGCCAATGTCAACCATTCTGTGATTAACATAAGCTTTAAACACACAATTTATTTTCAAGCTTAACAGTTCACCTTATTTAATGCCCAGTGTAATATGGTTTTTTTTCAGTCATACGGACACAAGATCAGCATATGGTTTTCTGCTGGTTTTGGCTGGGATAGAGCTAATTTTATCTTGTATGGTTCCATGTTTTGGATTTGTAACCAAAACAGTGTTGATAACACAGGAATGCTTTAGCTATCACTGAGCAGTGCTTACAAAGCATCAAGGCTTTTTCTTTTTCTCATGATGCCCTACCAGCAAGGAGGCTGGGGGAACACAAGAAGCTGGGAGAGGACACATCTGGGACAGCTGACCCCAACTGACCAAAGGGATATCCCATATCAGGTAACACAGTACTCAGCAACAAAAGCTGGGGAGGGAAAGGAGGAAAGACAGGATGTTCAGAGTGATGGATTTGTCTTCCCAAGCAGCTGTTATGTATGATGATGCCCTGCTTTCCTTAAATTGGCTAAAAACCTGTCTGCCAATGGGAAGTAGTGAATTAATTCCTCATTTTGCTTTGTGTGTGCAGAGAGTTTTTGCTTTACTTATTAAACTGTCTTTAGCTGAATCCATGAGTTTTCTCACTTTTACCCTTCTGATTCTCTCCCCCATCTCATTGGGTGAAGTGAGCAAGTGGCTGAGGGTGGCTTAACTGGCAGCTGGGGCTAAAACTTAACAGGACTGATGGTTTTAATCTGTAAGCAAATATGAACCAAAACTAGATTTAAATCAATAAAATGAAACTATAGATGTATTCACTATGGAAGGGAGCCTGCTCCAATGATTTCTGTCCAAATGAGGTCAGTTGAAGTTATTTAAACTGATTTTGGTAAGATCTGACTCAACATAGTACACATGTAGTGTAGAAATAAAGTTCTGCATATCACAGATCTGGTCAGATATAGTATAAAATAAGAAGGAAAAACTATACATAAAAGATGGAACTTCTGCTGTTTTTATGATGTGCAACTTTGATGTGAAATGAGGGCACTTTTTATTTAGGAAGAATAGTACAAATGACAAACATTTCTTTTAATGCCATATCCAAAGAAAGATGTTTCATGTGCTCATCAAGGAGAAGGTAATCTAAAATGACATATTCCAGGAAAGGTATTTTAGGCAAAAGCAGTTGCTACATCATAGATCAAGCCAATGGCACTACATTTAAAAATAAACACAGGCATGGATACATATTTGGGAGACAGCAAATCATTATTGTTTCTTCTGTCAGATTTAACTGCTGCTGCAATCTTAAAAAAACTTTTTCTTTAAAATATCATAGAGACAAAATGAAGCAGGAGAGAGTTTTCATGTTTCATCTTCAAAGCAATGTTCTTTCCCTGATGGAAGCACATCACTCTCACTAATTTAAGTGGGAGTTAATCACAGAAGAGTGAAGGAAAAACTCAAAGTGTACAGACATAAATATACATAAGGTGGACAACTGCTGACAATGTCCTGCTTTAGTTCATTCTTGAATTTGAGCCACACCTGTTAATACTCTCAGAACTGAACAAATTTTAAACTTGAGTACACTGACAACATGTGTAGTGCTACATGTGACAGAGGAAAACACATTGCTCAAGAAACGTGTAATACAAGAAAAAATTCACTATGACAACGCGTACCAAAACTGTGGCCCTTACTTGTTGAGTAACCCCAATGATTTCTATTCATGAGAAGCGCAGCAATCCAACGGTGCTGAAATTAAGACTTCTATAAAAACACCGGCATATTTACAGAATGGGAAAGGGAGGAGAAATAGTACTGTTTCTAGTCTGCAGATATTCTTTTTTCCTTATTAACAAGTTTTTACATTCTGCCCATTCCATGGTGTGCAAGTTTAGGAAGTTTAACTAAGAATTAAAAAGAGAATTGATGATACAATAGAAGAAAAAAAGATATGAAAAACTGGTGGATAAGAAAGTCTTAATTTTCTATAAGGTAAATGGGTTTTGCTGCTCTTACTGGCAAAAGACTTGAGCTGAAATTCAAGCCACTTATGTACTGAAAATATATTTGTCACCTGTCCTTTTAGATTTACCTCAGTACTATTTCCATGCTTTGTCAAAATGTCTTTCAGCCGCAGATTAGCTCCCTAAAGGAAAAAAAAGTAAGTTTGTTGTCTTTTCCAGTGACCCAACTTTGACAAATTACTGATATATATTTCACTTAGAGAGGAAATATTTCCACTTGAATTCCTTATTTTCAGTCTGCTGGCAACCTGCAGTTTCGGAAGTAACTATTTTTGTAGTGCACCTTTTCAAATGTAAATTATTAAAATTTGTTTAGTATTAATGCTAAGTTTAGCTCTCCCAAATTATTTAAATGGCTACATCATTCATATTTTATCATTCTCACAGCTTCACCTCTAGGAAATACTGCATTACATATGCAAGGTGTTTCACATTTTGCACAGAGGTTATTAGATAGGTTCATAAGAATTTGTGTAAATACGACATATTTCTTCAGTGCCTAACTCTAGACATTTTCTCAAAAAGGATATTAAAAGATCAGGATGCAACAGGAAAAAAAAGCAAGATATAGAAAAGATGCCACAAAAATAAATTGAAGGCTGAGCCTTTTTGTTTAGAAAGGAGACAAGTAAAAAGAGAACTTATCTGAATTTAATAAGTGGCAGATTGAAGTACATCTCAAGACTTCGGCATGTAGAATTAATTTGACAGATAATGGTGTCTTGTGGTTAATGCCTTTATTGTTCTGGCATGTAGAAAATATTGTTAATGTTTCCCCAGGCATTTTCAAGTCCCATCCTTGTTACTTATAGGTAACTGTGATGAAAATGAGGTTGGCATTTTACTGAGTCACAGTAAAGGAAAAAATTTTGTGTCCTTTCTAGAGGAGGACATCTAACTCCCTGGTCAGTATATAAGATAGGATAGAAAACACAGATATATTCTTTTCCTAAGTAAAAGCTCTAAGACATTCCTTATGCCTTTTTCCCAAGAAAAACTGTAGGTCTATGATCTATTATTTATAAATAGAACTAGGCCCAAACCAAAGTACATTCACTGTTTTTAGTGAGACAGGGAAAAACTTAGAAAGCACAGCAATATAAACAGTCATTCGAGAACTTTAAACAAAGAAAAGAGACAAGAAAAATTTGAAATAAGACATGACACAGGGAGAGAAGCAAGATCCATAAAACCAAGATTTACATGGGCTTGTCAGTCTACAGTATCTAGCTATTAACAGCTGCATAGACATTTTAAATATGTAGAAGTTTTAGCATTCAAGAAGTTAGAGAAATCATTAAAGAATTAAATTACTCAACATAGCAAGACCCTAGAAAAGGTAGATAAACTAGAATAATCCTCTTGGTATCACTGCTGGTGGACACAGTGAATTGTCTCTCAAATTTAGATATGATGACAGGCTAGCAAAGAAAATTTAAGATAAACAGAAGAAACTGATTTTATAAAATATATAGTCACTCCAGATAGCTAACAAAAGTCTAGTGAAGCTTTGCTACTTAACAGGTGCTGCCTAAATAGTAATTGATGTAATGAAGTTTCTGACATCATTCTTCATAGAGAAGTCAAGTTTCTATTGTAAATGTAGCAACAACTTTTCCTACATAGAAAAAGGGATGTTATAGTTATCTTTATATCATCTTTAATCTAATAAAGACTCTCTATCTTTAGCTGTATGTTAAAAACTGTATTATAAAAGCATCCCAAATTATGTAAGAGAGTTTCCTACACACTTTAGGATCTTTGTGGTGTATAACTGAATGATAACGTAAATGGTTCACAGACACCTTAGGAGCATATCCATGGTTCATATTGTATGCATGTGTGGAATAAATGTAGTTAGTGACTTAGGCCTTCTCTTGCATTCAGGGCAGCTAATATTAATTTGCCTCTTGGAAGTAGAAAATATGCCCCAATACTTGTAAGTAGTAATACCAGCAGGAATAAAACACAACTTGCAACAGCTCAATGCTTTCAACACTTACAAGCAACCCAAGTATTTTTAATCCAAATTTGTTGTCTTCAAACAGATATACAAAAGCAGAAAGAGAAGATGCCATGCAGAAGGAAGACCTGCTATTGGTTTGAATCTGGCTCCCCAGGGAAGAAAGAGAATGAATCTACTATCACTTAATAAACAAACTATACCTCACAATAAGTAAATCTTGGTGCCACATATGGACCTGTCAATAAAGATTAGGTGGCCAAAAGGAAACATCACATGCCCTCCACCTTACCCAAAACCTCAGCAACTACCATTTTAAAGTGACACCTGGCCTAGGCTAACCTAGGCAAGGTGTGCTAACAGTGTGGGATTGTTTCCAAAGATTTTTGTTTTAGAAAACCTACTTTTTCAATGTCAGTTGATAGGAAGCAAGTTTATTATAGCTCAGAGAATGTTATCATTAATGCCGACTGTATGTCAAAGTTATTAACCCAAAATTCTGGAAAAAATCTTGAAATACTTCACAAACTTACATATACTTCTTCACATTCTCTACAGTTATTAAATCATTTAAAAAAACATATGGATGGCAGATTTAAGGTCAAATTCCAAACTCTAAGCTAACCTACAGCAGAAATTAAAGTAAGAAACTTCTCAAATACATGTTTCATCATCTTAGATCACATTATGGGTTCATCAAACACAGAAAATTATTTTATCACTGGATCACTAAATTCTTTTCAAACCATTGCCAGAAGTTCCCTTTCATTTCCGTAACTGTCAGGTATTAAATGGCTATGACAGATATGAAATTGCTCTGAATATTTTATGCTGACTGGACAGCTGTGATGCTTACTGTATCAATACATACTTTTTAATTCAAATTTGACAAGAAGGGTAAATATAAGCAAGAACATAACAAAATAAACCAAAATAATTTTACTTAGTCCTTATTAATACTTCAGAAGTCTGTCAAGATACCATGAAGACTCACGGAGTGGGGGGAGGAGAGGCAGGAGCTAGCGAAGTGTTAGGGAATTCAAGCAAATGCAACAAGGTTATCCTTTCCAAGACGGGAGGTATTTCCTAAGACACTGTTAATGAAAACCCATCTGACACAAATACACATATAGTTGTTGAAGGAAGCTATTTACACTGTCCTAGGTAAGAGGGCTTTAATACAGCTCAGTATGACCATATAGTTTTTACACTTTTTACTTGTACTTGTTTTTGTCCTTACTGTTGAGAACACAAAAAAAATCACAAAATTTCACAAAGTCGCTATTAGCGAGTAAATTAGCTATTAGTAAGAACATTCCTAAAGAAAGGCTCTTATACGCTGATCCCAGTTGGGCATGCTTGATACCATAGCTCAAGAAGTAAATGAGTGAGGTGCTGGTAGCAGCGGCAGTCCTTCCTCTGAAGGACTTGGAGCACTCAGCAGGATTTGGAAAATTCATCAGAAGTATCCTGAGATCTGTAAAGATAAGAGACAAGCACGTATATCTATTTGATTAAGTATTTAAATCTTAACAGATGTCTACCACTTCAGACAGGAATCTTAATCCACTAGGTCCACAGGTCCTATTTGAAAGTGGCATCATTCTGATTTATATAAAATATTTAATTATCAGGACATGAGAATGACTTTGTAGGTAGCAGCTGGGTCTGCCTTCTGTCTGGTCCTTATGAACTGGCTGCATATTAGTACAAAACAGAAAAACATCAACAGAACATACTCCACAGGGGTGTATATGCTGTCAGATTGCTTCATTCACTGTTCCACTTCGAGGCCTAGTCTCATACAAGTTAACACTGTGTATATCTTAGTTTGTTCCTGGCTTTCAATATGGATCAAATCATTTATTCCTTGTCTTTTATGTGGCTGTGGAACACAGGATTCATTCTGGTTCCATTCTCTACAGACAGTATATACAGATGCAGACTGATCTGCACCATTTACTCAAGGGACCACAACTATACACCTCATAATGAAGATAATATAAACATAAATATTTTTCAAAAATATACCAGACATCTTATACCCTAATGCTCAGACCATTATACCAGAAGCAGATAGAGTTGGCTTCAGATCTCCTGACAGACAGAACAGTTCAATCCACATTGCTTACACCTTGCTTGGCCTATTCCAAGACAATACCAGTATTTTACACCATATGGACATTCAAATACTATGCAATCAAATGTTTTTTTGCTACATAGATTTTTCCACATAGATTTGACAAGCCTAATAAAAACGAGAATAAATTTGAAATAATCAAAACTAATTCTTGACTGTTAAAATTTGGGTTTGGGTTTTGTTTTTGTTTGATTGTTGTTTTTTGCTTTGTTTTGTTTTGTTTTTTTAACCAATAGTTGTGCAGCTAACTAACAGTTTCTCTTTTTGCCATCTGTTATTTTCATTAAGCGATATGTTATTTTTCATTCTGTTTGTTAAATAAATAATAGGAAAAAATGTAATCTCAAAGTTCAGAATTACATCATCCAGCATTTTTAATTTTCTGTCAACTTCCTGTCTCTTAACTTGTCATTGTTACTTCCAAATGAACTATTCCTCTACAACCTTTTATCAGTTAAGCCAGATACTGAAAAAAATAAAAATTCCACTGCTACACCAAAGTGCCTATTAATATTTTGTTGTATGCAAAGACTTTAGCTATCACAGAATCACAGAATTGTTTAGGTTGGAAGGGAACTCTGGATACCATCTAGTCCAGCCACCGTGCTCAAAACAGCCAAGGTGCAGCCAGAGCAGGTTCCCCACGATCACGTGCAATCAGGATTTTTGTATTTTCAAGGATGGAGACTCCACAACCTCTCTGAGTGCACCTGTTTTGGCAGGGATAGGCTTAATTTTCTTCACAGTAATTTGTATGGTTCCATGTTTTGTGTTTGTGACCAAAACCATGTTGATAACACAAGGATGTTTTAGCTATTGCTGAGCAGTGCTTACACAGCATCAGGGCCTTTTTGGTTTCTCATGCTGCCCTACCAGTAAGTAGGTTGTGGATGCACAAGAAGCTGGGAGGGACACAGCCAGGACAGCTGACACCAACTGACCAAAGGGATATCACATACACTGTGCTCAGCAGGAAAAGCTGGGGGAAGAGGAGGAGGAAAGGGAGGGACGTTTGGAGTTACAACATTTGTCTTCCCAAGTAACCTTTACATGTGATGAAGCCCTGCTTTCCTGGAGATGGCTGAACACCTGCCTGCTGATGGGAAGCATTGAATGAATTGTTTGTCTCTTTGTCGTGGTTCACTGAGGTGAATGACAGATGCTCTCCCCCACCTGTCTCTTCAAGGAGAGGAGGAAGAGAAAGAAAGAGACTTATGAGTTTAGAAGGAACTAAATTACTTTCATGAAATATTAATAATAAAATAAAAAGAAAATAATGAAATCTATACAAAAACTGTATCAAGCTCCCAGGATAACAGTCATGTCACTGGCAGGCTCTGGGGAAGTCCCAGGCTGGACTCAGTGACAGATGGGAACTTTATTCCTGATCTGGATTCAGGATCAGGATCAAAGGCAGACAAACAGACAGAGTCCTCCTCAGACTCTGGCCGTTGAAGAAAGAGAGCTTTGATCCGTCAGCTTTTATACTGAGCATGAGGCAGATGGGATGGAATACCCCGTTGGTCAGTTTTGGGTCACCTGTCCTGTCTGCTCCTCCCCACAGGTGGGACCCCTCTATGCTTTTCTGCTTCCAACCCTCCAACAGGGCAAATAACCAAATCAGCTGCCCTTGGGTGTTACAGCAATAAGTATAAGCACGAGCCTCTCTGCATACCATTCCTTGGCATCAGCTATAAACATAGGTCTTATCACTCTGAGACTGAACATTGTCTGCGCAATATGCTGCTAATTTCAGTAGTTAGAAGAGGCCCAGCTAAAAAGTAAAATTACTGAACAGAAATTTGGTTCTGTTTTGCCTCAAGCCAGGACACTCTGCTATCATGTGCAGCTTTTTCTTTACTTATTAAACTGTCTTTATCTTAATCCATGAGTTTTCTCACTTTTAACCTTTCGATTCCTCCCTCAGCCTTGGGGGAGTAAGCAAGTGGCTGCGTGGGGCTTAGTTGCTGACTGGGGTTAAACCACAACACTGAGCAACCTGTCCCAGTGCTTGACAATCTCACAGTAAAAAAATTTGTCTTGTGTTCAAATGGAATCTCATGTGTTTCAATTTCTGTCTGTTGCCTCTTGGCATTTCAGTGGGCACTGCTGAGAAGAGTCTGGCTCCATCCCCTTCATTCCTTCCCATCAGCTATTTATCCACACTGATAGGATTCCCCTGAGCCTTCTCTTCTGCAGGCTGAACTGCCCCAACTATCTCAGCCTTTCCTCATTGTGAGATGCTTCAGTCCCTTCATGCCCCTTGTCTGGACTCTTTCCAGTATGGCCACAGGTCTCTTGTGTTGGGGAGCCCAGAAGTAGACACAGTTCTCCAGACGTGGCCTTATCAGTGCTTAGCAGGTGAGAAGGAACATCGCCCTTGACCTGCTTGCAGTACCTCACAACTTTCCTTACACCTTAGCAAAAAGGTTGGGTTCTTTGATAGAGACCCAAAAATTTATTTATTATTTTTTATTTTGACCTTTAAACCTGTATTTCGACACACATAGCTAAAAATTCCAAAATTCTTGCTGTTTACAACAGTCATACAAAAGCCATTGCATATTTGATAATTTACTTATGTGACATGAAGGAAAAGTAATAAGATTAGACCTGTAATTTTGTATATTTAAGTGAAAGAACAAAGAAATGCTCCCATTGAACCCCTTACTTTTGGGTATTGTGTAAATTTCTAAAAGAATCAGATATAAGCTGTAGCTGGGTAATTAACCATATACCCTTAGCCAAATTAAGAATAATGTGTAGTTCCTTATATCAGGTTTACCTCAGGAAATACTTTGTTCACCAATATCTTACCACCAAGATATTGTATAACAAGTAAGTCCTAAATATTTACCCTGAAACACAGATATTACTAATTTCTAATATTGCTCTATAGCACAAATTCAGCTTACTTCTGCTAAAGGTGACTTTGTCTTACCAATTAGGTATGCTTCTTTTGTAGAACTTAATTCTTAAATATTTAAAACTAACCTTATGTGTCCTTAGTCTCCAGCTGCTTGCATTGCTCAGACAACTACTGGAGGTGTCTGGAAGATGACAGTTCAATTTTGCAGGAATATTCAAGAATTCAAAGTTTGTTTCCATTCCTGGCAAGAGCAACTGCAGCAAAGGATATTTTGAATACCCACAATGCCAGGGCATTGAAGTAACTGTTTACAACTCAAGCCATCACTTTTTAACTGTGTTCTTGGGAGAGCCAGAGCACCCCATCTTTTAAAGAGCATAAAATCAGTTCCCAGTAGACATCACCTTGTTCCCACTTAACAGGTATCTTCAATGATCTTTCTTAGCTTAGGATCTCAGCTCAAAGTGAATCTTTCCCATCTCACAAGCAAGACCTTTCAGTTCAAACTCACTGCTGCATTTACCATGAGTATATAGCTCCTGTGTCAGAGCTATCACACAATTGGCTTTTAGTAAGGACGAAATAAGCTTGCATTTACCTACAAAATAGTATGTAGTCATATCTAATGACAGACGGACTCACTTTCCCTCTCTAGAGCCCAGTGAGTAAGGCACTGACCTGAAAGAGATGTCAATTTATCCCCCAGTTCTACCTGACTTAAATTTATCCCTGCTGCAAAATTCTGACCAGGCTCCAGAATTAAAACCTGAGTTTCTCTGGGTGATCCTAGCCTGTAGACTCTGTAGAAGTATGTCTTACACTGAGGTCTAGGTGTGGCCTTGGCTGGTCCATTGTAGTGAGTGCTGGAGTTTCCTCTCACACATCCTGGTTTCCAAGGGAAGCTAGGTGTACAAGCAAGAAAGGGGCCACCTTGGACTCTAGTGGTTCTCTCATGAGAATCGTGGGAGACACCATAATATGCACCCACACAGCAGTACAGACAGTATGAAGGTATCAAGGTCAGGCTCTGAAGGCATCCATCTCCCTCCTTCTTCTTCCACTGACTTAGTCCACCATTTTTGTCACTTAAGTAATGTGTCTTCAGTGATGCTATTGTCTTCCTCTCTTCTTCCTCTGTAACAACACCACTGTAGAGCCGGTGCAAATAGTTTCAGGTTCTCTGCTCCTTCTCCTAGCTAAATGCTCAGCTAGGGCCTGTCAGCCCTGTAGCTGAACTAGCAGAGTGCCTAGCTTGAATGAATATGCCCTGATTATTAACTTGCACATGGAGCTATACAGCATCTGGACCGGCACTGGCTCACGTCCAGGAAGCTTGAGGACAGTGTAAATGACATTAAGCTGTATATGTGGATATATATAGAAATATGCAGAAGTTGGAAATTAAAGATCTGCCTAATTATTCATGATATTAGCAGATTACAGTTCTAATCCAGTCTTTCATACAGGCCTAAAATCCACCAGCAATGTTACTGGGTGTATTCCAGGCTGAAAGCCTAAGACTTTGAGTAGAAAGAAGCTTGAGCAAAGACACAAAGGACTTCAGTGGACAGCATGAGACTGGGTGTGGGGACACTGTCTGACCATGGGTAAGCAGACTGGCCTAGTGTCCGTTAAACAAGGCAAATTTTATTTTACTTCACGCTTGCCTGGTTCGGCTGACTGTCCTTCATGGAGAAAAGCCAATTAGTGCTATTCCTGGCCAACATGAAGCAGCAGTTGGAGTAGCCTCTTCAAGACCCCTGACTGAGGGTTACCCATCACCAGCATTGTTAGCCCAGCAGCTCTTTGAATTTAACGTGTTCCATGGGTGCTGCTGGTTCACCCCATACTCCTACTAGCTACTCCCACCCTAGCCACCCCGAAAGCTTCCTATTACACAGGGAGTGAGGAGATTATTTGGCCTGGGATGTCATGTCATCTTTGTATAGAATAGAATGTGAATATAAAATGTGAAAATTCATGTATTCAAGGGCAGTTGTCAACTGGGAATCTTTAATTTATATAAGGTAACTTGGTGCTCCATTAGCAGTACAAAGAGGCGATAATTGTATCAAAGATTCCAGCTGAGACTCAAGAAAACCAACAAAGCAAGAATGAAAGTTCTTAGTGGAGAACATCTGCTACTACAATAAAATTGTGTTTCTTGCTTTCACTAAGGAATTCTGCCAGATAATGTTGGAGAATTAAAGCAATAAAATGAAAGATAAATATGTCCTCTAAAGAGCTGGTGATTTCTTTTCTAAAAAAATATTATTGTGCATTGTGCAAGAAAATAAATACACAAATAACCCCACACATTAAGTTCTATTGCAGCTTCTGATATGTGCTATTTAAAAAAAAAAAAAAAAACGTAGAAGAAACCTGTTGGGTAATTAGATCCTGAAATACAATTCAGCAGCTGACATATCGGCACTGTAGTAATAACTGCAGCTGAACTTAAGATCTCAGCTTTTAGACATAAGTGAGATGCCCATATTAGTTTACTGGCCCTTATAGAGTCCAACATATAGTAAAATGTCTAGATTTACTGCAAGGCAGCTTGTAATTTAACTATCCACAGGATTTTAAAAGCTTCTCAGAGTATGTTTAAGTTGCAGACAGCACACACTGCAGCTTATGTAGACATTTGTGAGCTGGCTTTAAACTGTTACCCATTAGCGTACCAGGATGCACTACAAAGCCAGCACAAGAGGGTGGGTGAGTATTGTGCCAGTGATGCCCGCTTCCTTCCAAAATGAAACCCTTATTTCCTTACTGACTTTGGTTTGAAAAAAAAAAAAAAGTTTGTTGATAACTTTCTGTAGCTTTCAAGCCAGATGCCCCAAAATGAATCTCTTATTTTCTGACTGACTCAGATAATTTAAAAAAAAGTGTGTAGGTAATGTTCTCTAGATAGAAAGCCATCTTAGAGTGATCTGATACACATTAGGAGAGCCTTCACTTTGACAAACCTGAGTGGGAGGGTGAATTAGAAAATTCACAACATACTATAGTGAACAGGGTGAGTCCTGTAAGGACTTAATAGCTCAGAACATGAGTTGCCAGGGAATAATGAGATTTGCCTGCTAGAGATTATTAGCCTGAAGTAGCAAGAGAGTGTAGAAAAAAGATTTGGGCCTTACACTAATTGTCCTCCCAAATAGCAGAAATGACCATCTGAAGTGCATATCTCAAGAAAATTTAGTTAATAACCCTAGGAATATGTGGTGACTATCCTTAGCTTGTCTTATATGTGTTCTCATTTCTACCTGCTGTCAGAATAAGACAAAATACATGGGAAATGGCAACGTTGACATTTCAGGCTATTTAGCATGAAGGAGAAATGACATCTCAGAGCAATTAGGACACATATCTATTGGCTGTTCATCCTGCAGCAAGAGCGACAGATAAACAAAATGTTTCCAGCTGCAGGTTGGAAATAAGTCTTACATATATGTGATTTAGTGTCATTTGGTCAAGAGACTTACTCAGTCAGGTCCTATTTTGTCTGCAGAGACCAAATCCTGTCAATTACAACAAACAAACCCTTCCAGTTAGTTGTAGGGAATATTTTCTGTACAACAGTTGTCCATAGCCTTATTACATTTTGGCTGGCAATATAGATATGCAGGAAGGAGTTCACATGACTCCAAATAGCTGCAAGCAAACAGCAGGACCTCAAAGCAATTTTCAGAGTCAGTACAAAATGGGAACCATGATAATACAAAACAGGATATTTTGCTTCTAAGTTGTGAGCTGGAGAGTTACGGTTTCCTATTTTGTACGTACTATTATTGTAATTTACGATATCTGTAAACCATTGCTAGATTTACAAAACAGAAAAGATACAGGAAACACTTTGAAACTAGATTCCTAGGTCCAGAAAATCTATACTGCACATTGCCTAGCTGCACCCAGCCTGAAATGAAATGCAAAAGGAATAGTAATTGTTAGAAACTAAATTTAGAAGCCATAAAGGAGACGTGCTGGTTTATAGCTAATGGCCCCTGATAAAGTATGCCAGCTGGTGGCTGTGGCTTCCCTGCTTCAGAGTTTTGCAATGCAATGAACCATACGCTTAGATGACTCACTGCCCAGAGGCAGGGCCAACCTGTTTGATGATGAAGAAGAGCTAGCAAGAACAGTGGGGCTCTGAGAAGGCAGACAGAGCTGGCCGTGCCCTGTGGATACATTCAGAACATAGTGCTGAGGTTCTTCTGTGCAGGCACAGTGACAGAATCATCATAGGATGTACCCTCTGTTCCTTTTGCTGCTTTTGTATTTCTGTTTACTGTGTGTTACAGTATATGGCAATTGTTTGTTACCTGATATGTCCTTAGCACTGCTTTCTCTGCTTGTGCTTTTCAATTGTTCCTAGTCTTTAGTTACCAGCCTCCCATACCCACGTCTTTTTCATTTGGCACTGGATTCCCCAAGATATAGAATTTTCTGAACTTTCCTTTTTGATGGACCACACTCATGTTTATTCATTCATTTACTTGACAGAGATACAACAGAGTTCCCCACACTCTACCCTACCACAAATACAACAGCTACAAGAGCACAATGGGATGCACGAATCTCTTAATCTTTCTGGTCTTACCTCATGGCTGGCCATGCTTTGAGGTGGGGGTTGGACTAGACACCTGCTGAGGACCCTTCTGATCTGAGTTGTCCTATTATCCTGTGAACATAGAAGAATTTTTCCCACGTTACTATGAGTTGTCCTGTCACTGACTTCACTACCTGAGTTTCTCTTTTCCCTCTTCTTTATTCCTTTAAGTCCAGTTTACAGTTTCTTCGTTCAGTAATGCCTCAGTATTTCTGCACATAAATAAGGGTATCATCCACAGCCAATAAAACTTCCAGGGCACAGTCAAAACCAGTTTATGCCTGCACTTTACCTAACACAGTGTGGGTCTTCCTCCAGAAATAAATATGTAGCACAATTAATCACACATTTTAAGTTGTTTTCTAAAACATCCTATCTAGATGTTATCCATTACGTAAAGTAATTATTAATAGACTTTATTTGAGAAGCCCAGAAAAGCTAACTTTGTGATTTTCTTAATTCAAAATATTTCATCCTCTCCATTTATCTTAGTAGCTTTCTTATTAAAGATATCCCTTAGTAAGGAAAAATCTCCATTTATGTTATCTGCTCAATTATGCTCTTCCCTTGAATACAGCAGCACTAATGGTGTATATTGTTGACTTATGTGAAAAGACTAATTCTGCATTTATACAACTTTATATTCCAAAGAAACAAGGGCATAATTTCATGTAGTTGCTGTCCCTCACACAAGCGGGGAAACCTGGATAAAGCAGTTGATAAAGTATATCTCTTTCTGGAAGAGATTACTGGCTGCTCGCATTCTCTGGTGATTCACAAGGGCTTCAGAGAAGACCAAAGAACTTTGCTATCAAGCTTTTAAAAGTTAATGAAAAACCCTAGGAATTGTCAACTTCTTGCTGATTTCCTTCAGAAGGAAAGTATCTCCAGTATCTCTACATAGAGCTGCATTGTGCATCATAGATGGCTAATTGAGTCAAAACAAGGAATTTTTTCCATGCAAATGTATGTTCTAAAATACCAGAGACTACATACGGAAAATCCATAACCTCGGTTTTGCAGAGAATCATACTTTCTCATCACAGTAGTGCCTTTTGGTCATCTTCATATAATTTTTGTGAATCTTCCTTACATTCCCAATATACCTTGAGAGTACAGTGAAATAATGACACATTTATTTGTCTCTCAGTCAACTCCAGATGTTAGAAAAACAGTAAAAACTGTTTTCAGTCATTGTCTCTAGGACAGTCTGTACTCTGGTATACAGTCTTTCAACTCCAAACATGGTTACAGCCATGCCTGTAACAAAGAGATCAGCTTCTTATATTCCTTCCTTTTGTGAAAGCCACAGGTCTCATTATAACTAGTCACACCACACGCAGTGCGAGACATTGGAGGATAATTGTGGGCAAAGGCAGACTTTTCAGTAGCTCTGCACAACAAAATGTTTACAGCTTGCTGAATTTAACATGCTATGTTTAATAATAAACTTTAAGACTGAATTAAAAAAAGAGAAAAAAATCCTCCTCTTTAGCATCCCTAAGCAAGCTTTGCTTGTAACTTCCTTGAGACGCATAGTCACTAACCCCTTCAGCATAAGCCAACTAAACAGGGAGCAAAGAACACAGTCAGCTACATAATTCTGCGCCCACAGCACAAGCCAGCAAAGATAAAGGGGAATGCCATTCCTCTAACCCCCTGTCTCAAGTGTGACAGTTAAGAATTTCTGCTTCCTGCTCATACTAAAAAGGTAAAAACCTTCTGATCCACGATATATCTTCCATGTTTTTCAGAGGGGCACCTTAATTTGCAAACTCATTTTTACAGTTTCTTCAGAACATACACCTTACCTGGATACACTCATAACAAACTGAGCAAAGCAGTTAAAGAGTAAAGGTTTCACTATCTGACTGGGAAAAATAGGAATAATCAGGTGGCAAATGCTTCCATTACTTAGATAATTGCAATAGTGTTTTTAAAATTACAAGTGGAAAAAGCTCTGAGTTGGTGGTCATAGCTAGGTCTTTACTATATTATGAGTCCTTGACATATAAGGTGGTATTTTGATATGTGGGTCTCACAGTAACATACCTTAGCTGCTCTGAAACAAAGTGTTCCAGACATTCATCTGTACAGAGGAAACTGAAGAGAGACAATAAGAAACAAAACAAGTCTTGGATATTTGAACAAGGGTTATGATGCTTTGTATTTATTTTCTGTGTATAAGTAATATTATCTTGCTGGAACAGATTCAGTGGTTCATTCACTATTTGTGAAGAAATGTATTTGTAAGAAGATGTCACAATAGCCATTTGTTTGGTGTAAAATAGCAGAATAGAACTGGAACACAGACAAGGAGGCAGGCTTGCTCAGATTCCTGGTTTCAAAACAATAACTCAATGTGAAGACCAGTTGGTCCTACTTGCTCATAATCCAGAGACTAAATAGGGTGAAAACAGGAAGCAATAAAAGCTGAAGACTGTACATAACATGGAGTAAACTCATCTTCAGAGAAACAGTTGCGAAAGGCATGCTGTCGCACTGGGCTGGCTAATAACTACAAATTGGTATGGTGTCATGGAATGAAGCGCTGGAGGGAAGAGGGGCCAAAGAAAGTTGGTTAATATTCAAGGACCACCTCCTCCAAGCTCAGAACCAGTGCATCCCTACAAAGAGGAAGGCAGCCAGAAAAGCCAGGAGACCTGCATGGATG
>VUYV01000030.1:4923075-4970033 GCA_008711295.1 Anarhynchus alexandrinus
CTGAGGAGAAGGACCTGGGGGTGCTGATTGACGAGAAGCTCTACATGAGCCAGAAGTGTGCAATCACAGCCCAGGGGGCCAACCATATTCTGGGCTGCATCAGAAGAAGGGTGGCCAGTAGGTCAAAGGAGGTGAGTCATGAGGATGATCTGAGGGCTGGAGCACCTCTCCTATAGCGAGAGGCTGAAGGAGTTGGGGCTGTTCAGCCTGGAGAAGAGAAGGCTCCGGGGAGATCTTATTGTGGCCTTCCAGTACCTAAAGGGGGTCTACAGGAGAGCTGGGGAAGGACTTTTTACTAGGGCATGTAGTGATAGGATGAGGGGGAATGGTTTCAAGCTGGAAGAGGGCAGGTTTAGATTAAACATTAGGAAGAAGTTTTTCACTTGGAGGGTGGTAAGGCACTGGAACAGGTTGCCCAGAGAGGTTGTTGAGGCCCCATCCCTGGAGGTGTTTAAGGCCAGACTGGATGTGGCCTTGGGCAACCTGGTCTAGTGGGAGGTGTCTCTGCCTATAGCAGGGGGGTTGGAACTCGATGATCTTCAAGGTCCTTTCCAACCTAAACCATTCTATGATTCTATGATTCTGTGAATTGCCTTGTCATATTCCCTGGGCACATGAAATAAGTGGGATCATCATGCTTGGATGTTTCACAAACACTCTACAGAAAACATGAATTAACCAGAGAAAAGTTATATGCTATTTAGCAATGTAATTAGAAACTCCCACAATAAGTCCAGTTTCAGTACATTCACTAGTGGCATGAATGACTTTCTAAAGGAAAGACCATTGCTGCATCACTGATTTATTATGGGATTTATCTGTTCCAGTAAGCATATCTGAGTGTTATTCTTTCAGGCTACAGAAGAAAGGTATTCAACAGTGTAAATTCATACCTATTCCCACTACATTTGTTTGTTCATTTATGTTTTTAAATTCATAGTGTGGGAGGTGGTTGTCTAAGCATAGGTATCTAGAGCAATTTTTGATGCTCTAGCATCTTGGCTAATGTTGTTCCACACAGATATAGGTGGTCTCTCATAGGCCTAGTGATATCTGCCAGCCTCTGACATTTCTAGTCCCCCAAATCATTTCAAATATAACAAGTTACCTATATTTAAGTGGCTAAGCCCAAAGCCTGGTAACCTTATAAACTGAAACGATATCCAAATCAGGAAAGTGTTAATTATACATCTTCCTCAGTTATGCATTTTTTTAATTAAATACATAGCCTCGGTTGGGAGGCTGCAGACACCAGACTTGCTAAGAGATTGCAACTGCTCAGTTGGCACACTACCCAGCCTTCAAGCTCTCTCTTCTACTCTTTTACAGGGAGAAAGTCCTATAACCATAGGTGAGATTTGCATTTTTCTTCTCTTTTCTTAAGTCTTGGTGCCTAAAGTGCCCAGGATTCGTGGAGATACAGAATTTGATAATGGATTTTTCCAAACAACCGTTTGTTGCTTTTTTTTGTGCCTGAAAATTTTATTGAAGTATTGGAAGTTAGAGACCAGGAGTATTCTCACACAGTAATTCATTTGCAATAGTAACTGTAACATTCCACCTAGTATGTTCAGCAGCCACTAAACATGACCCATCCCACATAAGATGCGCAAGACACTTTCACAGTCATTGTTACTGACATGTCTCCTGGCATGGCTGGACATGCTCTCACACTGTGTAATAGCGCCCTGACTCAGTTTTTGTACTCCTGGAGGAGGAAATTACAGCCTTTGCTGTACACAGGACAAAACATTATCCAAACACTGCCTTTTGACTCTGGACCTCAAGCCTTCATGTGAAAAGTTCAAAACAGACAGATCCCATATACTAATGAAAGCAACTTTTACGCTGCCAACTGACTATCACCCTTTCCCAACTTCCAGTTTTATTTTTCAGCTCTCTCTGATCCAACATAAGAGCTTTTCTTCCTACAGTATATCCAATGGGTTCTCTGTAATGTCCGTTCCAGGCGCTTGTCTCCATTTCTTTGCCATCCACCTGCCTAGTCTTGTAGAATACTAGCCCACAGAAGACAGCTTACCTATTTCTACCCCAGAGTTCAAGGGCCTTCCCTTTAGTCGCCCCTTCAGCACCATCTACTGAAAGTGAAGCCTTGTGCCAGCCAGTTTCACTTAACTTTCATGCTTCTTCTTCCTTACTTCCACAGAGTCAGACTGACAAATTCATTGGAGGAGCAGCTGGTACTCATCCTCAGCTGGTGTCCAGGCAAGCATGGTGTACTACCTTACTGCTGTCAGTTTTCTTAGCCCTTGTTCTTCCATGAACCTATTGTTCAGCTGTGTGAGAACACACGTGCATTGGCCTCCTGTATTTTCTGTAAGGCATGAAACATGAAAGTGTGCAAACAGGAAGGATGTCAAGTGAATTATACAGAAATAAATTTCCAAGAGTCAAAGTTTCTGACAAAGACACACATCCCAATTATCTTCAAGATAAGGTGAATGGAGTACATTAAAAGCAGGGTTGTGAAATACGGGATTAGTCTACAGCTTATGAAAGGTGATAATTGTCTATTTCTCTCTTCATTTCTGGCAAATTTATGTGAATTCCTATATCCCAACACACAGGTGGGAATTTTGCTGGCCTTTATATTTACTTAAAAGTTGATGCTGTCCTTGCATTAGCCACGTTGCTTTAGGTGCTGCGTTGCAAGTGTAACGACTCCTCTGAGCAGTTCTTTTCTGAAAAAAAGTTACAGCATTCTTTGCTGGCTGCAGTTGGTACCTGGAACAACACCAAAGCACTTAACTTACCAGTGATTCATTCAGGTGCCCTTCCAAATGGACTGAGGTAATTGACTCCCATAAATTTAGAACAAAGGAAATGTGTTTCCTAATTCAGATTGCATTTGTTTTTAAACCAATTTGGTTTCCACTTTGGAAAAAGAGTAGCACCAAGGTTATACGTTTCAGTACGGTCTACTGCTTAAAACTGGGTTACAAGTTCAAAATTTTGCTGATGATAATATGTTAATAGTATATTGTAATATAGATATTTTCAAAAGTCAGTATTTTTCATAACTCTGTTTAAGTCACACTGTTTTAAATAATGACAGTACGTGTTTGCAACCATGAGGGAGCTGGAGATCATAATAAATACCATTGAGAAGTGGTGGTGTGATCAGAGGAGAATTCTGGGAGCAAGGCTATTTATATATTCCAGGGTTTTTTTTGTGAGTTTTGTAAGACTGTGTAAAAAGAAAGAAAAACCCTCCCTAAATAGGGGACTTCTTAACACTATTATCTCTTGAGAGATTTCCCTAATTTGCTCAGATAATGCTTTCACTTCTCCTGTTTTACAGAGTAATTCAGTGTGATTAGTACAAATCTCCGGTTAAAACCCGAAATCCCTACTTGTATAAACCAAGCATACCAAATGCTTATCTCTTGAGGAAAGAGCCTTTATCACATATTCTTCCTTTTTGTTGATACTTCAGAAATGCCCTTGCTTTTGTTAAATTCAGTAGATTTGCTTAGCTTTATAGCAACTCATATCAAACTCCAATGTTTACTTAGAAGCATTGACTTGCTTACTATTGGAGATTTTTGGGTCTTTTAAATATGAAATTACATTCAGTTTGTATTAGAAAAGAATACATCAGGGAAAAGAAATCTAGTTAATTACACTTTTCATTATTTCCAGGCTCTAAAGGTTCACCTGAGAAAAGACACACAGCTGAGTTTTTTCATATCTTCTAATTAATATTTTAAAAACTCCACTTTTTCCTCCAGGAGTGAATTTTGCTTCGGTATTTCTGATTATAATGGTGCTGCTACTTTAAAGTTAAAGCTTGTCCAATATTATAACAATTTCAAGAAAAAATGTTCTGGGTTTCTCAAAGGCAGCTTTACGTACTGTAAAATGAGAACACTTCATTGCCTGTCTAGAGATAGCTGCTTCTAAAACATTTTTGTGAAAAAACAGTAAACAAAAGAGGACTGATTTATAAAATAGAAAAGCCGTGACATAAAGAGAAATTATTGAACACTTACTGTGCAATACTTGTATGGCATGAAACAGCTTTTTTCTTTGTCAGTAGAGAAAAAGCTGAAGGTAGTGACTTCCTAACAGGAAAGGATATCTGTTTTGTGCTTACTCACTAGATTTATCAAAAGACAGCATGACTGAAGACGTTCTGCTTATTTTTTAATTAGAAATGCAGACTTCTTTTAATGCTAAGGACTGCCATTATGTCTACCGGAACTTGGGGTGACAAGGAATCCACCACCTGTGCTGAAGTGTTATTTCTTTGAGGATAGAAAATGAAAACTTCAGCAGTACTCTTTAGAAATAAGCCTACCTATAATGCCTCGAGACAATTACTTATTAACCAAGCTCATTGCACTACACATTATTTGAAACTGTTGGCAGAAACTACTTATTTATTGCCCACTTTTTTACACCATAAAATCTATACCTGGAAAATTAAGCCATGATGTTTGTGTACTTGATGGTAAGTGTGATGTGTTACTTTACATGCATTCTCACTGAGAGCACATTTCCTTTGGTGCCTTTCATACACCGGGTACTCTATTTTTGGATATGCAGTATTTCAAACTTACTACAAACCTACTATTATCCATCAGCCTTACTCATCCCAGGAGAGAACATAATGTAGAAGAAAATACGGTAAGACAAGAGAAGTTGTTTAAAACAATAAGCATTCATTGCCATAGGTTAACTGCTACTTTTCATACTGTCCTGTGTCAAAAATAACGGAAAACTTTAAATGGAAAAAAAAAAAGAACTTTAGCAAGCTTTCTTTATGAGATAAAAATATTGACGTCTTGTAGGAGATAGGCAATCAAGATTATAAATGTAATATAGTAATAAATCACAAGAATACAGAGCTGGGAGATGAAGAATTGCATGATTGTCTATTCCATCTCACTGCACTCAGGCAAAATCAAGGGTACCCAGATAATCCTTAACAGATGTTTGTCTAGCGCATTTTTAAAAAAGAAGATATTTCCTCAGTTCCTGTAGATAGCTCATTCTAACCTTTTATTAACTAAAGTACCAGAAAGATATTTTTTGTATACCACCCTTAAGCAGGACTAGCCCTCTTTTCTGACTCCTATTGCTTAGTATCGCTCGCATTTCACACTGTATAAAGTATCCAAAATTGTTTAGGCTTTTTTGTTTTGTTTTGTTTTGTTTTGTCTTGTTTTGTTTTAAAAATCCTTAGAGATTCCTTTCCCATTAACTAATCTTTCTCTTTATTATTCCTCCTTTTAAAAATGTAAAAACTGCTAGGAACAGTTTTGACACAAACTCTATGTTGGTTTCTTCTTTATTTCTGATTTTGATGGCTCGGTAGGTTAAAACATCCTGGAGATAACAGAGCCTAAAGAAAAACAAACCAGAAGATTTCACCAAAAGCAGCTGTTTTTCAGCCATCTGATGATGGAGAGAGAAGTCATTTTCTTGGTCCTGCACAAGACCTGATTTGAACACACCATTAACAGTGGCTTGGATGGGTATATTTTCATTAGCTTAAATAGTCTGTGCTAATAAAAACTCAATGGTCTATTTTATTTAAGCTTAAAAAAAGGTTGTCATTAGACAGTTCTGGGTAAAGATTCAGAATTTTGACTCCAGTGGTTCCAAATTCTTTACTGACTCCCAGCCTTCTTTACCCAGTCTGGCCCAGCTTTGTTTTTGGGCTCTTCAGTAGGGAAAAAGGTCAACAAGAGATTTGGATGGACCCAACCGGCTCTATTACATCTCTTAGATGATGTAACAAAAATCACAAACCTAGACTGACATAAATATCACTTTTATAGGACAGGCACTATCATAGGATTACATATTATTGAATGAAGCTCTAACGTTTTATTCAATAATGTCCCAATCTCCCTGCATAATTATAAAGAAAAAGGTGCTGATTACTCAGTTCTCTATATTGGAAGTGACTTGAATTTGAGGTTCAGTAAGAGATTCAAAAACTTTTTAATTGCATGCAGATGGCAAAGATGAATAGAGTCAGCATTCCAAGTGAAAAAGAGTTCTGTCCACCACCTTAGATGGTATTTTCCAGCTGACTAAGACATCTATACTGAGATTCAGAAATGAATAAATGAACAGTTTAGATCATGCTGATCTAGTTTACTTCACTAGGACTTTTTCTTGAACATTTATGAAATTAAATGGAAGAAATATAAGCAATGCATTTTATAAATTAATATAGTTCTGTAGAGTCACACATTTATTACAGAAAAGGCATACAATAAGGGAATATTAAGATTATATCTGAAGTTCACAAAACAGCAGGTTTTTTAGCCTGTGCAGCTACCAGCCCTATTCACAGAGAAAGTACAATACCTTGCAGAAAATAAGTTAGGAGTTAAGTAGCAGATTTAGGGACAGAGTTTCTTCTTTAATTGATTTGGTCTGCATCTGAAAACAAAATAAATTATTTCTTCCTTTTTCCAACCCAATCTTTCTTATTACTATGCCTTGGTGGAGCCAAAGTCCCATAAGAAAAAAATGGGCGTTTGGTTTATGCTGACATAGTCTGGATGGACAAGGAAAAAAATATAAAATGTCAGCATAATAGACATACTATTACCGTTACTGCTAATCTACGTATGGGAAAAAAGGATAATTTTCTTGGTTTTGTTTTTCTTTTGAATGTATTTTTGTGGATATACTTTCAGAGGCGTTCATCGAAATCCAGATGTTACTTGCAGCCATACTTAATATTAAGTTACATGTCGTAAGGGCACATTCATTGTAAGAAATAAGTAATGGCTTTCAGGGAACATTGCCACTGTTACAAAACAGTTTCTAGAACATATCCTATTTCTCAAGTGCATACAGTGCAGTGTTAATTGTCAAATGACAGAAATTTGGAGGAAGAAAATAAACTCCTTCCCCCAAAGTGAACTTAGTGATTTCTGAAGCATTACTGTTGGACTGTTAAGACTAACAATAAGACTCGTAATTCCTACTGATAAGGAAACACAGTTTTGCTATCTCTTTACTGGAAAAAGTATATGCTGCTACAGGCGTACCATGTTTTGTTTTTCATAACTCACTCCTACTCATTACTACTTCATTACAAAAGACTGCAATGTGGGGGGTTTTGTCCTTCAAAAACCAAGCAGCAAACTGCCTCTTATGTTGAACAGAATATTCTGCTGTCATCTTATTGATACTTCCCCCTGGCTCCATGCACTCTAGACTACAGGAAGGTTGCACTAGAGATGTGTCACCCCAGAGCTCTTTGACTGGCATCTGACCTACATCAAAGTCTTTGTTGATACTTCTTTTCTATTCTGTTTTCACATGTATTACTAGAGTCTGTTGCACAATGAACAGATGTTCCTCCTACTGTGCTGTATGATTGTTTTAAGTGACTTTTTTTAGAACAGATGTTCTCCTACATGCACCTCATTTTCTTTCGTTTTTATGGGCTAACAGCTGACAACTAATTCTTGCTTAATTTTAAGGACAAATGCTCATCAGGGAATCCCACCCAGGCCATGGGCCATCATTTCTAGTAATTAGAGCCAGCTCAGGGTAATGCAGTATGCCAGAATACATTGGTGTATCAATAGGGAGAGGAAGAAGAAAAACAGTAGTATAAAGAGCTAGGCAGGGAAACCATCAAGTTCAAGCCATAGTAAGTCCATGTTAAAATTTAATAGCCTGCAACCAAGCAAAATCACACTGGGAGTCAAATACCACAGCAGAGTTCAGAAACAAGAATTAGGGCCAGGGAAGAACCTGAAGTAGTGCAACAAACAGGCAGATGCAGAGGAAAAAGAAGAGATGCATAGGTTAGATCAAAAAACTCAGGTATATCTGCAATGTGCACCTTGTAGAAATCCCTTAAATGCTAGCTGGGCATAACAGTCCACAGTATTTCTGGGGACAGTTGGTTCATCCACTACAAAGTAGCTGTTGGTGAGACAAAGGACCTGAGGGAGATCAATAGTTAACTGTTTGGTGGATGCTACCAGACGCTTACAAACCCCCAGTAATGCACTAAGTCTTTCTACAGGGGAACACATGGAACTGGTTCACTTAAGAAGAAACTACTTGCCAGTGGGGGTAACAAAATAATCCAACTCTGAGTTCTGACATGAAAAGAAGTGAAGTTTCTAAGGAATAAAATGGAAACTAGCAAAATGAGTGTTGGAACATCTGAAAAGTTGCTCAGCTGCTGGTCTGTTAATCTGTTACTTTATCTGCTCCAATTTACCCATCACTACTACATAGTCAGAATAAGATTTACAAATATTGCTGCACTTCATATGTGCAGTTCCACAATGACTCTTTTGTCAGAAGAGGGGAAAAAAAAGTAGGACAGGTGATCTGTATTATGTGTCAAATTAGAGATCTAAACACTGAAAAATCAAAAAAAACATTAACAAATAAGGGTTTGTAAGACTGAGTCCTTCAGCAGTAGAAAGTCCTAAGAAAGTATTTTTTGCCCTGGGGGGTGGGGAGAAAGACATGTTTAAATTCAAATCTTGAAGAAGCCCAGATATTCAAGGGATGCATTTGTGCAATAAGCCAGTTGTTGAGTAAGAGAGAAATATAGCTTTCTGTAGAAAAGCCAGGATAACTCAATAGTTTTACAATTTTTCATCATTCATCAGTATGTTTACATCAATAATAAATATGAGCTACGGATTTCTACATCAAACCTTTCTGCATTAAAACTGAAGCTAAATTAGAACATGGTATTGAGCATGGAATCAGACTCCTCAGAGTATTAAAACCTAAATCCACTTAGGTTTCTACTTTATTTTGCTGAATTATGGTACAGAAGGTCAGGAACCCTATACAATTTTGTGAAGGTTTCATTTTTTTCTGTTTTCATAATTTATGGGTTTTATCACAATTTTATTTAGCTATGATTGCTAATGTAAGAAAGACTGACTTGCTGTGTCCACCACCACTAATATGTATTAGGTGGGTTGCAACAGAAACAATGTCATCTAACTGCTGCCACTTTCCTGGTCGACAAATCAAGGACATTCAAATGCTGCTGACCTTTGTTTTCTTTACTGTAATGCCTGCTTTTATGGGTTTTCTATGTCATTTTATTGTAAAGGACACGTACTTGTGGCCTGGTATGACAGAGACACTAATTACAGTCTTTATTAACTAGAGTAATTCTTATCAAAATATATAATCTTACTATCCTTTACTGTACCTTTAGCTACACAGATTCTCATATGAAAATGAGCAGACGGACTTTATCAGATTAAGGATTGAGCAAAATTGAGTAAAATCTGGTTCTCATATCAAAAGGAACAGGATTTCCTAATCTGTTACTATTTCCTGGAAGTAGCAGTAAATATCTTCTCCCTGTTAATATAAGACTGTTTTCATCTTCAAATAGTATTGTCAGAACACATATATCTGAGAACAAGGTCATCCCTACTATACATTCTTCAGATGTATAAAACAGAAGGGCTGCCCAAACGCCAGAGCATCAGCAGTGTCAGTGCAATAGAAAGATGGAAAAAGTAAGTAACATTGGTCACTGTGATGTGTATTCCCTATGATTTCCATCATAAAATTATCATAGGTATTCCATCAAAGAGACTTCAAAGGAAGATATTAACAGGATATTTATAGGAAGCTCCCAAGTTTAAGGGAAACTATAAGCCAAAGGTTGTAGAAAAGTAGAAAGTATTTCAAAATGTAACCATTTAGCAGTGGAAGACAGAAATAGGTGTTGGGCAGATCAAAAGCAAGAAACATCCAACTCTGTCCCCTATACTGACTCCCAGATCTTTCAGTAGACTGTCGTGAAGCAGCCACCTTCCAAGTCCCACTCACAGCTGCAATTAAGAACAAAACCAGTACAGACTGTAAATCACTGTTGTGGTCTTCATCCTGGTGCAAAGTAAGTAGGAGATCATTCGTGACGATAGACTGAGACCCACAAGGACACATCACTTGATAGCTAGCATGGGCACAAACACTCTTCAGTTAGTTTGAACATCTGAGAGATGCCTTTGGTACTAATGTACAGAGTACACCCAAAAAAAAATCACGAGTCACTCAAAAATATTGTTCTATAACAAAAAGTTCTGTGACCCTCTCAGAGAAAAACTATAAGGGAAGAAGTACACACATGGTCATGGTACTATATTCTGAATTGATGACTATTTTGCTTCACTTCACCTTTACTTTACTTATATCTTCTGAATTCCAGTTTGAGCACTTCATATTTTCTACCTCAGTTTTTTGTTAGTCCTTACTTCACCTTACTTCATAATAGCAACTCCTACAATCAAAAGTCTTTCCCATGTTCTTTTTGGACTAGAAATAGGACTTGGTGCTTGAGAAATAACTATTTTCTCAAGAAACATTTTAATGTTGGCTTTTACTTTATTGGACACCGTAATAATGACTACAAAAAGAGAAAAAGGATATAAATTGTATAATTACAAGGAGCAAAAAGAAGAAAAATAGATGAAATAAAAAGATAAAACTATGGGGGAAAAAAAGCACCCATCTTTTGAGCTCATTGACTTTTAAAAAGCAGCAGAAAGGAAGACTGGAAAGGCTCTTCATTCAACTCGGAGGCTTTGTACTCAGAAACTCTGTAAATAAATAAAATATAAGGAACTTTGTCAAAGGAGTAGAGATGAGAAATATCCTCAATTAAAAACACTTCTGAAAAAGATTGGAAAAGGGAGAAAGAAAATGTCTGTTCTTCAACTCAGAGCTCAAAGCCCGAGGAAACAACACACACACAGACAAAACCTTTGACAGTGAAAACACCACATTTTCCCTAATTTCAAAAAAATGAAATCCTTTTAATATAAAATTTGTTACCCAGTGGAAATATAGATGAAGAGTGTTGGAACTAGATAGTTCCTGAGAATTAAAAAGAATCTTTTGGGAAAAAAAAAACAAACAAACAAACAAAAACACCAAACAACCGAACAATCGAATAATAAAAATAGGACATCTACTTCTGTCACTCTCAGTTGTAAGATAAGAGAATGTGCGTGGTTATAAAGCCTGCCAATGAGTGCCTCAACAGGCAGCTGCTGTGAGATGATAGAATTAGTTAATAAGGTCTCACAGTGCCAAACGAGCAGAAGGTTCTTACTGTGCCACCAGTTATGTTGTATCACAACTCACTGCTACACTGCTATCAGACAGCTGCTTTAAAAAAGTCTACATATGATGCTAAAGTTGAAGTTACCTAACCGTCTGTGGCTCTGTGGCTCTGAAATGGGTTGTTCAGTCTGTAGGAGCCAACATATTAACTGAGTAGCTTGGCACACATTTCCTGCCAGTTGCTGCTCTATTTTGATGTAAGAGCCTAAAGGCTACTATGTGACACCGTAATTGCCTCTCATTCCCCAAATGACTGTCTCTTACAAGTTTCTTACACAGAGCTGTGCAAGAAAAAATGTTTCCTTAACCAATGGAGGCAATCTCATTGCTTTTAAGGTGTTTTGGGGTCAATAAAGCATTAATTCTAATTCATAATAGTTATATTAACCATAATGTCTAGGGAACAGAATCTCACTGTGGTAGGTATTCTTCAGTGAAAGAAAGAAAACTTCACATGTCTTTTCATACTGAGATGACAATTCAAGTTAAGTAGATGTAGTCTGATCTGAAAGCAATAACAGCAAGGAAATCATATTTGTCAGCATAACAGAGAGTAGACTCAGCCCTTCACAGCTGAGGATGCCTTTCATAAACACTGCAGCAGACCTGGACCTGAAGCAAGGTGATGAAGTAGCGTCACATATGTTTGCACGGAGTGCCTCCCAGAAATGATGAGTTACTTGGGAAAAAGAATGGAGATGACTCTCTGAAAATGTAACACATAGGGAAAGATGACTGATAAGAAGAAAAGGATTACATATGGGATGAGGATTGGCTCTAAATGTCTGAAAGTGATTACGAGCATCTTGTATTTGGTGTGGTGCAGTGAAGCACAAGAAGTTTGCCTTTGTCTTCCCCCAAGTAAAGGATGTGAACTTTGGCAAGTGTTAGGCCTGGGCAAGAGAAAGAAAAGGCACTGTTTTAGACATGTTCAACAGTACCAGGATGATTTAGTTATATCAAGGTATAGGACCTGCAAAGAGTTTTGAGCCTAAATGACCCCCAAGAAGCAAAGCTGACTGATGGGTGGGAGAGTAATGTTATCATCTGTCATCATGAGAAAATTGTAGGGTTAAGCCTTGAGAAAGATTAAAAGTTTCTCTGAAACTTAAGGTAACAGGTGGATCATTTCCTCTGGGAAACAGATAAAAGCAAACGAACCATCACCATGTTGCAGTTTATCATTATGAGAAACTTATATTGGCCATTAAATGTATGCAGAAACAAGGGTCAGTGGAGAACAGTGGAATCGTAGAGGATTCAAGGAAATTCTGTGAAAATCCCACAAAATCTGAAAAAAAGAAAAAAAGCTTCCCCTGAGGGCACAACCTATTCCTTCTTCCCTTGGCATTGGAACATCTCTCTGTGAGTAACTTTTTGGTACAGCTCTTAAATAGTGCAGCACAGACAGCAGAAGAATCATAGAATCGTAGAATGGTTTAGGTTAGAAGGAACCTTAAACATCATCTAGTTCCAACCACCCTGCCATGGGCAGAGATACCTCCCACTAGACCTGGTTGCTCAAAGCCCCATCCAGCCTGGGAACATAACGAATATAAAGAATATAATGGTGGGGTTTTTTGTTTGTTTGGTGCGTTTTTTTGTACCAGAATCATCCATGTAAATAAGAGTGTATTTTAAGTGATGTGCCATATTAGGGGAGTTCAAATGCTGGCAAGTCACAAATTTGAACCAGACATCTTGAAGAAAGGAAAAGAAAGATGACTGGAATGACTAGATCCCCATATGTTACAACTCGGGGGAGGGTGGAACAGAGGAAAAAAAAAAGAAAAAAAAAAACCAAACAGAAAAAGGAATGATATCTCAGCCGCTAAGAGTCATATGCATAAATACAGTCATATTCTATTGCTTCTATATGTCAAATAATTTTCATCTTCTGATCCTTGGCAAATCATAAGTAATCAGCTATTTCTTGTCAATTTTTAAAAATCTCCCATTTATGTGTCGTCTAGAAACCAAAGATTAATAACAAATCTAAGATACTTGTTTAAATAATTCTAGTTATCAAAGAATGTAAATACCATATATGACAGCTGTATTAGATATTTTCCCAAACAAAACACTAGATGCTGCCAAATATAGTAATTCCTATTATATTCACTCATTAATTGCTCCAACATAGGAAACACTTTGAAATATATATATATATATTTGAAGAGGAGTCCTTTTTTTATACCTCTTGAAGTACTTAATTCAGCTGTAAATGCCTATATTCAATAGAAGTATATCTGAAGAAAACAAATTTCCTAAGTAATTTATTTTGTGTGACAGTTTTTATTAAAAAAAAATGAATCAAATATTTAATTATATAATTTTAACTGCATAAAGCCAAAACAGGTGGCATTTGGAGAACAATTCATGTCTATGGAGCACCAAAACTTACCTTTTCTACCAGAAATGTGTGTGGTTTAGTGGTACAAGAAGAACGACACGGAAACAAAAACCAGCACAACTGTTTGACTTTACAGGTACAGAACGATTTCTCTCTGTCATTGTAGCGACTATTTGGCAGCTGCTGCTACTCTGTGACCTCTTGGTCTTACTCTCTCTATTAACTTCAGTCTCACCAGGACTCACATCTCTGCTATTGTTGACTTAGTCTGCCTGTTCCTCTTTAACCTCTTGCTTTGGTCTTCTAACTTCCTTTCTTTAAGCATACTTTGAATTAGTTAATAGCATAACATTCCTCAGTTATCTCAAATAACAAGCCATGATTTTAAACCACGAGACTGCGTCCAAGCTTATGATGCTATAACAGTAAAGTAATAGTAAATTCTGTCTGATGATGATCCAGTTTTGAACCTGTTGACAAACCCTGAGACTCAATGACTTAGAAATCACTGAGTGAACGTACAGTTACATTTAAAATATTTATTCAGATTATTTTTTATGTCATTGTAGCTCTAGATATTAACAAACCATTTATTAAGTGTGCTTCTTAAAAAGACTCTGGCTTGAATAATGTCAATTAAAGCAGTCTTTACTTATGGTGAAACATCTTAAAACCAAAGGTCAATGCAGAAGCAGAACGTTTTTTGCAGTTTCTTACTAGAAATAACATATATTCATATTTAAATTCATGTTTGTGTTTTTGCTTAAAATATATTTTTTGTTGTTTTGAAAACATATCTACACTATAGAAAGTTTGAAAAAATCCTGCATGGATGCTAAAGGTATTTTCCCTTCAAAATGGCAGTTTGAAATCATAGGGCAGGTGGTCCAAAATGCATAGTGCAGGTGGTCCAAAAGGCAGGAGAATATCGTTCTAAAAACTGCAATGTTTAAAATATCCACAGGTCTATATTTCAGCTGCTAACACTGATAGCTGAAATATTACTGCTAGGCCCCATACAGCCAAAGCCTCAAAAATTCGTTAGGAAATGCACATGCTTTTTAAACTGCTCCATCCATTTTCCAGCATCAAAGTAAATCTCAAATAAGTCTTTAATTTGCATTTTAAAAAGCGTCTTGATTGCTGGTTAATTAAATATTGATTGTTCAAAAAACACATTGAAAATTAGTAGGAATGCAAAAGATAAGTAAAGTTGCTAACTCATTTATACAAAATTACTTCTGAAATACATATATAATTACATTCTTATTGTTTGAATGAACTCTTATTGTTGCTTGAAAGGATATTTAGCTTTTTAATTGGTAGTAATAAAGCCAACAGGAGCTTCTTAGTTCTTAGTTAATGTAAACACTTCTGCTCTTGGATCCAAGCTGCAGTTTATCTCTTAGGTCAAGGGGAACTGTAGAGCAAGAAAAAATGTAACTTTGGGTATGTTTCTCTTGCAATGTGCTATTTCTCTTACACTGAGGCCCTGCAACACCTTGTTGCCTAACCCAGTGACTCAGTGTGCATATCCCTCTAGCAATTTCAATGAAGCTTTATGTCAAAATTATAGACATTTTACTGCCTAGGAGAGGCAAGCTATTTTGTTTATAAAGCACATTATTTTCCCTTGCTGTTGTAGATCCATTTTGTTTTACTCACTAGCAAACTCAACCTCATATTAACATGAGAAATGCAAAGGAAGAAATTACTCATCCATAACAATGGGGCGAAAGAAGAACTCTGAATTCAAATCCAATAAACATAAGGGATACTCTGCTGCTGTTATAAAATCAGTGGCTTAGGTTAGATACTGACACTATAAACACTCAGCAGGAACCAAATTTCTTAGGGGAATCTGCCTTTGAAATTCATTCCTGGAGAATATCTTTACTTTCCCCAGACAGAAAATTTGGGAATATTCCCTCCAAACATAGAGTTTTGTCTACACAACTTCATTTGGGAAAAAAGCGTCTAGTAGGACATTACTTAAAACCTTGTTTCTTTTGAAATGAGCAACTACCCAGTGGGTTTTAAATGTCATTTCTATAAACTGCTGTAGAAATACATAGAAAAATAAAAGAAGGAATGTCTCTGTTAACCAAACTGAAGATGAAATTATTGAAACAAACTGTACTAACTTCCTCAGAGGTGCTGTATTGCTATTGTGGTTACTTGGCCTAAGATGATGGTTGGTGGCACTCCTCATAGCAGCAGAGGAAAGGCCAGTCAGAAATCAGTAATTTTGTTCTATTGAAAAGAACACATAGGATTTTTTTGTTTTACTGAGACATCTGTAGGTTAGACCTTTCTGCATGCAATCCCAACCATTCTCTCCAACTGAGTTGCAATGGCTAGTTCCTCATGCCTCCTGTCATTTCTCATATATTTAGAGCCTTGGGGCTGGGGAAATGCCAGAAAAGATAATTTATCAAGAATATAGTGGAGAGAAAAATTATATCTGGGTATCTTCTCCATTGGCTTTAGCTGCTGTACAGTAGACTTAGATGGGTCTTTAACTAAAGGACTATTAGACTGGGAAGTTTCTAAAAAGTCAGCAAATGAAATGAGGAAAGCAAAGTCAGAGTAATTTGTGACAACTCAAGTGTTCGGATGCTTATGCTTTCAAATGTATACATCCAATCTGCAGATGCTCTCTAAGCTCCAGTCTCAGTTTGCAGAAGGAGTTGAACGAATCCTGAACTATCTATATTTGATTCAGTTTTATTTCACATCTTCCTTTAAAAACATATATACATATTTGAAATAAAGAAATTCAATTTTTTCAGCTCTACAGAACCTGTATAGTGTTCACAATTTCAGATTACAAACTGAGGAAGCTGATGAACCATAGACAGACAAAATGACTGTCTGTATTGGTTTGCAGGGGCCGAGGGGAAGACCATGCTGACAAATACTAGCACGGTAATGGGACCTGCATGCAGGAGGCAATCCACAGCATGGCTCTCTGCAAACTTCACATTGTCTTGCAGTCTGAGACCACGAATCATTTGACAAACAAAGACTGACAGAATTCATGGGCATGTCTGATTCAATTGCTGGGCAAGGGACACCCAGAACCATGTATTGTTGTACTCTAAGTAAAGGAGCTGGGGAGACAGGCACGGATATGGCCACAGTTTGTTAATCCCCTTGTACTTTAGCCCAGCTGAAGAAGCAGAGCAATCTAAACTTTCCCACTCGTATTTCCAAAGCATAGTCTTGAATTGAAAGAGTTCAGAAACTGAAAAAATTTGAACAAGAACCTTCACTTAAAACACAATTTTGAAGTATTTAAGGAAATATTTAAGCTTCTGTTGTTATTTATTTTCTGAGGAAAATCACTATCCCATCCATGGGTCAAAAACAAAGAAGGACAAAAAGATTTATCAGCAGAGTTAAAATAACAAAATAGATAATCACAGCTGTGCAAAACGTGATTAAGTAGTGGAAGGAATAGACTCGAGGACAGAGGAGATTATTTTAAGCAGTGTGTATAACTGCGAGTAACTATGAGTAACGGGCTAAACCTGAGCAAAAGAAAACTGTGAGGATAAAACCCAGAAACAAATTCTCAGTAGTAAATTCAATTCATGTACAAAATAGCTTTTGCTGGTGTAACCACAAATCGGGCTTGGGTAAAGCTAAACTGGAGCACTCAGATATTGTAATGAAGAAGGCTATATGCCAACTGAAGAGGAAAAACACAGGAGAATATACGAGCCACCCAGCATGCCAGAATAACCTTTGCTGGAAAGTTCTACAGGGATGTAGAGGCAACCGCAAGATGTAAAAATATAAAATTTTAAGATCAAAAAATATAAGTGATTGAAGAAGTACTTCTTTTTCATTCCTACATTGTATCAGTTTTTTTTTCTGCAGTATTGTGCCTTTCCCATTCCAATATCTTGCCAATATATACGTACCTGGGGATGACAGAGAGAAGTTCATCAATGGCTGTGCCAGGGCACATGGGGATGGATGGATGGATAGAATCACAGAGTCATACAATTTTCTAGGTTGGAAGGGACCCTTAAGATCATTGAATCCAACCATTAACCCAACACTGCCAAAACCACCACTAAACCACATCTCTAAGCGCCACATCTACACGTCTTTTGAATACCTCCAGGGATGGCCATTCCATCACTTCCCTGGGCAGCTTGTTCCAATGACCCTTTCAGTGAAGAACATTTCCCTAATATCCATCCTAAACCTCCACTGGTGCAACTTGAGGCCATTTAGTTTTGTCCTATCATTTGCTACTTGGGAGAAGAGATTGACCCGCACCTCTCTACAATCTCCTTTCAGGTAGCTGTAGAGAGTGATGTAAGGTCTCCCCTGAGCCTCCTTTTCTGCAGACTAAACAATCCCAATTCTCTCAGCCACTCCTCATAAGACTTGTGCTCTAAACTCCTCACCAGCTTCATTGCCCTTCTCTGGACACACTGGGCCAGACCAGGATGTCAGCCCATGGCTGGGGTCAGGATCAGGCCCCCTGAGGGTAACCTGGCCAGGCTCAGCCCTAGGCTGGCCTCCTGACAATGGGGGCTTGTCCCTGGCCCCAGGCCCTGCCACCAAATGCCCCAGTGGGGCCCAGTCCCAGCCTCCCTGCTCAACAAGGGCCATCCCCACACCTTGTACCCTGGTAGCAGAGGGATGGGCACGCACCCTCATGGTGGTGGCAGGAATGTGCACAGGGCCAGGCTGGGGGTCTGTGCCACCAGGAGCCCTAGGGCAGAGCTCCCAGTGCTCAGCCTGAGAGGATGTGCAGATTACACTTAATTTCTGTTGTATCTGAGGCATTCGCTCTTCAGTTTTACCACTTTCTGACATTACTTAATGTGATTACTTAACAGGTGATCTGTTATATAGGCACTATGGATTTGAGTTTGCGCTGATGAGGATCATGGCCAGGCAGAGCAGACCTCAAGGGTAGGAGGGATCACTTGCTTCTTGCTGCCAATCCTCCGCACTGCCAGGGGAGCTTTCAGCTACCAAAGCTGGATAAAGACAGGGATCAGCCAAATCTAGCAATGCTCCCACCACATTTACTTCAACATATCTTCTTCAAAGTGTAGTTGCTTAAAACAATGCAAGGATTGCAGTGATAGAGAGATATGGTGCATCTTCTTCAGCTTTAACTCTTTATATTGTCTGACTCTTTTTCTCCTACGCATAGCACTAACCAAATACTCAATTCATATGGGTGCTTCACCCAAAGACTAAGTATCTGTGAAAAATTCCATCCCTGCTAAGGAAAGAATACAACAGTTTTCTCACGCTATTCTCCAAAAGACTGGAGGGGAGACAAACTCATACAGTTCATGAATTTGTAACATGAGTACTTCCTAAATCCTCTCATCAGTTGTACAGTAACAGCACTCTGAAGAGCTGCCTAACAAATCTTCATGAATACCTGACATATTTGGTTAGTTATCAGACAGAAAGGCTTTAGAGAGGACAGAAAATATATAAATGCACAGTGAAAAAGATGCTGTACTGTATTTTGGATGCTCTCTGGAGTACACTCTCTGCTGCACGCACCTGAATTTTTGACATTCCAAATGATGTTAGCACAAGAGGCCTTTTGAACCCACATATACACAACAGCAGCAAAACAAAATGACCAAAATCTGCTCCAGGAGTCCCACCACCTCCAGTTCCTCATGTGATTTTTATCTCCCCTCACCTCTGGAAACTTCAGGCCTTAATCTGGGGCAAGGTTTGCCAGAAATTCTTTAGATCTCCCCACAGTCTTCATAGATCTTTGTATCCCTCTTTTTTTTTTTTTTAAGTACAAAACAGCAAAATGGTACTCTATTTGCAATGCTACTTCTCCCCCACACCTTTTCCATCATCTTCAGGATGCAGTATTTGTTTCACCTGCTAAGAATTAAAAGATGTAATTTGAAAATATTAAAAAAAACTTTGTATTCTCCGATGACTAACCAATAGCTCTTATGAGAGTTTTGTATTGACAAGATCATGGAACCACCAACCAAGCACACAGTAACTCATATTTTCAGTCCTGATTATCAGATAAAGTAATTCAAGATAGCTATTCAATAGCTTTCACTGGCAATATTGTACCAAGGGGACTGCTTAAACTTGGGTTTACAGTACATCTTGTACATTTAGGTAATCACATTTCTGTTTAAGCCCTGGATTGACCCCAGATTCAAGTGAATGTAATAGTTAGTCTGTCCGCATGATAATCCTACTGGGTTATGTAAGGAAATGATTAAGGATTTCACTATGTCCTGTCAGCTCTGAGCACTAATTCCAAAAGCACATTCTGCTTTCTTTGACAGATTTTTAAGGGAGTGCATGTCCTAAATGACCGTTGGTCTGCATAATAGTCTGAACTATCACACTCAAAACTTATAAAACACTGCTAATAGTGGTTATTTAAATAACATTCATTTAAATATTGTATATTACCTGTTTATGGCTTCATTCTCAGCTTTAGAGTTTGGAATTTCCTGCACCCTGCCCCCACACTGGCAAACATTCACAATGCTATATCTTCAACTTTCAGTATCAAGAAACTAAATGAGATTCTAAATTCAGATGCTTTCCTTTGTAATATCCTAAGTCTTACGCAGGCATAAACCTAGAGGTACAATGTCTAGGTATTAACTTACATGGTAAACACATATGACTCCAGACCTAATCTCTGAATCTCTGTAAGGATTCTTAATCTCCTGAAAATAGGACATGATAATGAAAATATTGTTTTAGTTTACAGCTTCTTAAACATTTTTGGTTTTCCAATTACTATTGCTGTCTGCAAATGTGCAGAATTTCTTGAAATCCTAGTCTTCAGCATTTGCATAAGTTAAAAATATTTGCATGCAGGAGTGAGAATTCCTGCCTCCTGAATTTGATTGCTTTCTAAACCCTCGTTTTCCTTTTTTTAATTTTCATTTGTTTGTCGGTTGTTTTTGTGGGGTTTTTTTTCAGTTAAATTCTACCAGGAATACTGGTTTCTCTTAAGTTTACAAATACAGGCATATACCCAAAATCTAAGCCATAGCATTTAAAATGTGGCAGTACAGTGCTTAAGATCTAAGAACTGAGATTTTTACCTCATCCTTTTCAGCCCAAAGGGACAAAGTAATACTAAATATCTAAAGATTAGGAATACTTTAAGTCTGACATGCCTGACCCCTATATCCTACTCTCACAGGTGAAGTAGCTTTATCCACTAACATATTTTTAGAGCGCACTGAAATCAGTGGTGATCTAAATAAAGTAGGGCTGGAACCAGCAGGAAACACAAACCTGAAACAGGGAATCATACTTAGCACTTTGGGATTCCTCCTTTTTCTTCTTTATGGTTACAAACAATAATCCATGCTATGTACACTTCTGTTAAAGGTTATCTGACAGCAAATCAAAGCAAAACTTTAGATGAGTGCTGTCTAGCTGTTTGAACCATTCTGTAGTGGTATATTTTGCAGTCTGAAATTGAACTGGGGAACTCTTTGGCACAGGCTGCCATGGAAGCATGGAACATTAAAACATGGATCAGAATAAGACTAAGCCAAATCACAGAGAATAGATTTTTTTGTTCATCATCAAACTTAATGGTTTGGAAGCAACCGTTGACTCATTGCTTGTTGGTGAGAATATATCAAGAGAATAAGCTAGTGAAGAGCACCTTGCACATTATATTAAGGTAAAAAGCAAGTGTCTTTCTTTTTAACTTTCCATTTTTATTAAGATGTCACAGTTTAGCATAAAATCACATTTTTATATAAAAAAATTTATACAAGTCACAAGATATTTTCACTATTTTTAATCCCTTTCCTGAGCTTTGGATACTGGACAGTATTGGAAACAGAGGCAGCACAGCCTTTCATTATGACACGACTAAAATCAAAATTAGTAAGACTAATGTTCCTCTGTGTCCCATATATCCAAAATATATATAAAATATACAATCTAACATCAACAACTCCTGTACAAGGATAGCAAATATTTTGCTTTGGTCTGGAGATAAAAGATGAATGCTGTACATATGTAAGGGCCTAGCTTTTATCTTTATTTCCACTAGAACAGCTTCATTGCTTAAGGAATCAATATGATCTATAGTAAAAATTGGTCTTGATATTAGCTTAAATTTTAGATACTACAACAGAAAGGCATTTTTCTCAGTATTCAAATAAAATTGCCCTTCTGGAGAAGAATTATTTTTGATACTGAAGAGCAAGTCTTTGAATCAGTTGTACACGACACATTCTGTTTCGTAAAACACTCAAAATGTAAAATATCTGCATTTCATATGTCTCTCAGTGTTGGAAAGAGAACTTAAGAGTCCACAGGGAAAATTGATTGAATATAGCCTTCTCTTCACCCCTTGATTTTTGCTTCCACCTGTCCCTCTTGTCTCGCTCCAAAAATCTATCAATGAGCAACATTTTGTTGAATTATTCCCCATTTTCACAATTTAATACATTTTCTACATTTCTTAGACTTGATAGTTTTGGAAACCCTCAGAAGAAGTTTGCTTGCAATTGTTGTTATGTCATACTGTGGACACCTTTCATTAATTATTTTTACTGTTATCACTGAAGATTAGGCCAAACACACTGTTCTTTACATCTCTTTAAAGTTCTTAATTTTTTTGGAAAAATACTGAATTATTTTTATTCCAACAATCTTCTTCTCAAAGATTTATGTGAACATATTTTTTGAGAAAGATGACATATCTGAACTATTCAAATTACAATTTGGCATATTGTTTTATTTATACGTTACAGTTGGAATTACTGTATCCTATCTTAAATACAAATTAGCTATGACTTTACAGTAATTCAGACAGATGCAGATGTGTCTTTTCTGCAAATGACTGAACATTAACAGAAGGTTTGCACAATGTTAACACTGTAAAGAATTTTATTAAAGTCAAGTCAGGATGAGAAGTTTTTTCAATGTACTTAGTAGATTAAACTGCTTCTGCAATGTTTCATTCTCATAACGACAAAAAATACAGTACCAGCACCAAATATAACAGTTTGGTATGTTAGTCTTTCCTCAGATGTATCCACTGATAAACACTTTACTCCCATGAATTTATGGCTATGATTTTCTTATTCCACAAGATGCAAATAATAATCAAGATAATCACTACCATGTTCAATCTAGATTCATTCTGACAGTATTACTACAATTTAAAAATACAACATTTACCTATTTACTGACAATATTCTCAATACAAGTTGGAAGCAGTAAGACATAAAATACTGAGTTCTAGTAATAAAAAAGTATTGCTTCTAGCAGATGCTGATTATAAATGAAAATTAAAGGCTAAGTATATATACATTTATTTTCAAGACTGAGACCAGGGTAAAGATATCACTCAATGTCATGCAAGAAGATGACTAAATAGAGCTTTAAATAAAGACTGTGTGCTGCACTGTCAATGTTAAATAAGAATCTCAATGAAAACCATGGCCATTAGAGAACATCTTCAGCAGTTTTGTAGTTGTCTTTGAAGGAATGAGAAGATAAGAGCAGAAGAGGGGTTTTTGTTTCTTCTATTTGGGAGCAACAGAATGATATAATCCTGTGATTGATTAATCCAGCTTGTCAGTAAGTGTTTCAGGTGAATCCCTTCTGCTCTGCAAATGAAAGGCCTCATGCAGCCAACCTTCTTTTATTCTTAAATGCATTCATTCCTGCAGAAGTACAAACAGAGAATATAATTTCCAACCTAAACGAACCATAAAATACAATACATCTTTGAGTATTTCTATTCGTTATTAATCATATCTGTTATAGTGGGGGTCTTTACAGTCTATATATCATGCTGTTTTACACAGAAAACAGTTTGAGATGCTCTCTGGCAACTTCCTGAACACAAATAATACTGAATCATGTCACTATCCACAGTGGGATACCCTTAAGGGAACATCAGGTATACATCAAATAATCATTAAATTTACATCATATCATCAGCTTTCTAATCCCAAAAGAGCTGTCACAGACAGACAAAATCCCGTCAAAGCCTTGTGAATTGCTCAGCTGTGTATGCATGGTGTGAATGCAGACCACAAGCTGTTCTTTTGGCCACCTCCCCAATTGCATTTGATATCTCTTGGGAAAAGCCAGTTCAGGTATTCTGTTGAAAAGAAGAAGTGGTGCAAAATTTATGGCCAATGCAAGAATTGTGGCTATCTGTCAGTCATGAAAGTTTTTCTCTCGACAGGTCTGAAACCTACTGAATATTTTAAGATTTCATTTTTCAAGTTACCTATTCTACTGAGCAAAATGAGGCATGTAGAGCATGATTTTCAAAACAAATGAAAATGGCACAAGGTTAGTGTACATTTAGTGGTAAAACTTTCCCTGGATTTCATAAGGCTAAAAGTTCTAATGTCACCAAATGTTTTTTTTTCCTTTTTAAAAACAAACAGAATTTACTATCTAAAATAATAAAAAAAAATGCAAGTCTCACTGTATTTATACTGTTACCACAAAACGTAGTATCATGTAAACATGAAGTAGCACAGGTGGCAGAAAGAGAAAAATAAAAGTTGGAAAACCTAAAATCACTAAGTTCTTTTCAAAGAACTTTCATAGAATCATCTTAGAATGGTTTAGGTTGGGAGGGACCTTGAAGATCATATAGTTCAAGCCCCCCTGCGCAGGGACACCTCCCACTAGACCAGGTTGCTCAAAGTCCCATCCAGCCTGGCCTTAAACACCTCCAGGGATGGAGCTTCCACAACTTCTCTGGGCAACCTCTTCCACTGACTCTCCACCCTTATAGTGAAAAATTCCCTTTTAATATCTAATCTAATGTCTCCTATGAGGACAGGCTGAGAGAGCTGGGGTTGTTCAGCCTGGAGAAGACTCCAGGGAGATCTTACAGCAGCCTTCCGGTACCTAAAGGGGGCCTACAGGAAAGATAGGGAGGGACTTTTTACAAGTTCATGCAGTGTTAGAATGAGGAGAAATGGCTTTAAACTGGAAGAGGGAGATATAGATTAGATATTAGATATTAGATATTAGATATTAGATATTAGATATTCAATATTAGGAAGAAGAACTAGATGATCTTTAAGGTCCCTTCTAACCCAAACCATTCTATGAGTTTATGATTCTGTGCCTTCACACATTTGCATGATTGAGCTCCTTTTAGATCAGGGAAAATTAGAAATATTTATGAATTTTTCCAACATTGTGGATTTCTCCAGAAATTTGAAATGTCAAAAAGCAATGTGTGTTCATAAAACTATAAAACGAACTGCTGAGGTCTTCATTTTTCTATTAGGCCAAACTTATGAGCACCACAGAGTGTAATATTCAGTTGGCAACACTCAAGAAAATTACTTTCAAAACCTTTTTTAAAAGGAACCTAATGAGACTGGAAGAATCACGATAAAAGGAACTACACAGGCTGACAAAATCACATATCCACTATCAAACAGTTGACTTTTTTGTATTTAAATTTAAAATACTTCTGAAATCATGAAGTAATTTTTTAATATTCCTAATCCATAACTATAGTGGAAGGAATTTTAAGTCAGAGGAAATGCTATTTCCTGTGTTGTATTCATTTCCAATTATGTGAACTTGACACTTGAATTCCTCAGAAAAACAGCTGTGTGAGTCATAAGCTTCCTTCACAGCTTGCTTTATTGTGCTAAAAAGTTTTACCTTGTCATTAACTAGGAAAAAAAAAATGAAAGGTAGAATGAAAAGCACTTAAAGGTTGGGATTACTTTTTAATTCTAGCTGAACAAAAAGAGATGTATGCATGTACTGCTTAACTCCCTAGGGTCATAGTGACAGTCAACACAATAACTATAAGCATCAAGATGTGTCAACTGGCAATCAGGTTCAAAACAAGTGAAAAACAATGGTGCTTCACACAAGAGCCATGTAAGTCAAGGTCAAAAAATATTATGAATGCTAAAGTTGAGGAGAAATTGGATGAACTTTTGGAAAGGTAACTTACATTTGATTATTAAATAGACAGAACCTGCATTCAGCTGTGGAAATCTTCTGAAATGAAAGTAGTGGAGGTCTGAAGCATACTGCAGACACTTACTGACCTGCTTTTATGGCATCTCCTTGCAGCCACTGTTGTAGACAGGCATCTGGTATAAACGAATCTTTGTTTTGGTCCAGTTTGGCAGTTTTTATGGTTTCTCATTTAGTCACTAAGAAAGAAATGTGGGGTTTTGAAATTTGTGCTCTTTTGACACCATATTTACTCTGTGTTTTCACTTTTTTAAGACTTCTGGTGGAGGGAATAGGAAGAAATATTTTTCATATTTTATTTTGATTATATGTTTGATTATATCTCCAATTCAGATTATCCAAGGCCTTTGTAGTTTCAGTCAGGGAGAAGAGAGGTTATATCCTTCTCACCTAATATCCCACCTTGCGCATACACTATCATCTTTCCGGTTCCCCACCACAATCACTACATATGCAGGAACACAATAAAACCTGAGACGTCAAAGCATCATCACACCTTGTCACACTACTTGATGTTGGGAAAAAAAAAAGGCAAAAAAACCCAAAACATTGACTAGCAGTCTCAAAATCTCTCTATATAGTAGCTATCTTCTGGGAATTCAAATCAATATCTTTCTTAACTAAATATAACAGACTTAACTGTTCATACTTAGTATCACGACATCGCAGATACCTCAATGTAGAATTAAGTGCCAGTGAAGAGCTCTCCATGGAATTAGTGCTTAAAAGCCTCCATCTTGATATTTGATTTTTATCTCTAGTAATCCCATAAGAAATCGGAGACATTGTTTAATGTTTGCTTTAATAGGCTTTCTGAGAATTAGATTAGGAAACAAAAAGGAAAAGCTTTTGTTCTTTGAGTAAATTTGAGCTATTCAGAGCCTTGTCAGTAATCTTGGAAAAATTCAAAGACACAAATAGAATTACTAGATATTATGTTGAGGTCACATGTACTATAATAGGAAATAATTTTTACCGTTCTGTGCCTCAGCACTGTATAAAAAATGTAGTTTTAATTTTCTCTTTGAAGAATTAGATGCTCAGCACTTGTCAGAAAAGCAATATCAGTTGTGTGGTCTTCCAAGCACATTTTTGGTGTAATTCTAATATTACAATGGGATCATGAACATAAGCAACTGAAATCCATTTCTGTGTGATACGATGTCAGTACTATTACAAAAAGTGTTTATATTCTCAAACTTAAGACAACTTCAAGCCAGGTATGATTTAAGTTTCAGATTATTGTCAAGAAATAACTTTGGCACAATCTTCTATTTGTTTTTTTAAAAAAAAATATCTAGTGCTTAATAGAAACAAAGAACAGAAAATCAGTTATACTTGTCAGTGTTTTCAGCACTGCACAATCATTTTTCATGAAAAGGGGAAATATATGCTGCTAAGGGGGTCTGATGTTTTAAAATAATATAAAAGCAACTCCTAAGCTCAAGGGCACTGTTTTATTTATCATTGACAAGAATAGCAAGTGGTGAGTCATGACTCTTTTTTTAAATCCATTCACTCTGTGCCTCTCTTTTTAGCTGCCGAACTTGCAATACCATCTGCTTTCAGCCTTTGGTGACTGAAGTTGCCTCTAGCTGAGACCAAATCCATGAATATTTAACACCTACAAAGAGAAGTAGTAGTTGTCTCAAGACCAGCAACTAAGCTTAGTGGACATTTGGAAACCTGGGTCTGCATTTGCCATCTCTAGACACAGTCAAGTACCTGTGTGCCAAATTCAGTAAATACAGAAGCAGATTGCGGCTACTTACGGCGTCTCAAATCTCAGGGTGAAGGTCCATGTCTGGCAGTACTCCTAGCTTAGACTATGCTTACCTTTTCTGCTTTTTGCCTTCTCCCATATAACTCTTTGCAGGACCCTGATAGTCAGACAGCTTTAGGGTTAACATGGCTGAAAAGCCATTTGGACAGAAAAGAGGGAATAAAAGGAAAGGGATACTCCCATCCCTTCAGTTCTCTAGCCTCCGTCCTAGAAAGGGACTACAGACAACAGCACCAGGAAGGGACCTAGCAGCCAGAAATCACAAGTGAGAAATGGCAATACTTAAGCCACGGCTCTTATGCCAGATCATTCCTTGATCCTGTTTAATCAGATATAGCCTTTGAGTCCAGACTGAGAGAAAAGGCATGAAACAGGCTAATATGATAAGAGACAATAAAAAATACTTGAATCATTCAATTTTTTAAAACTGTATGCAAAATTATGATATCATTTATTTATTTGTTGATGGCCTGGTATATGTAGCCTGTTAAACCTATTCACAATAGAATCATGTGCGTATAAGTAAATTAAAAAGCCAAAGAACTGGGCAAATATAAAATATGATACAGCTACATGAATCTCTCCCAATAACAAGATGCCCAAAACCAGGGCTCTTTCAAAAAGGTCTCCTTTTTCCACAGCACTCCCTGAAAATTTGCAAATAAGTGACGTAGCCATATCTGCTCATTCTAAGTTCAATTTCTTGCCTCCTTTCTCTACTACAAAAAAGAAATTTTATACCTCTAACTTTAAGTGTTTTTTTACTTGGTTTCTATGGAGATTATAGCTATTTTCTGGGACAGACTTGTAGAAAGTGTTTTAATATTTGTTCTAAAGCATGCTCTTTTAACAGAAACATTAACTGTGGAAAAAGAATATAAAATACACTCTGTAAGAGATTCTCTAATACTTTAAAATGCATAATTCAATTTAGCACAGGCTTCATGGTGATACGTGGTGTGGCAATTCTGATGGAACAAGTTATGCAAACGACCTTTAGTGATATTTTGGAAAGTAATTTTCAAAATGTAGTCCATACACTATATACCTCTTCTGTTTTGCTCATTTGCTATTCTTACTGAAGTGTAGCCAAGTATTTTCTTAACAGTTTACTGACATTACCTGCAGCAGTTAAGAAAAAGTTTCTGAGTCTGCTCAGCAAACCCAGGAATCTGGGTAATATTAATGAAGAGGAAAAGCACAAGCTTTTTAACTTGAACTATAGACCTCTCTTACTAAAACTACACATCAGGACTAGAGGCTGCCTTTCTGTGGCGGGATATCTAGCAAGAACTGCAAAAAGAGCTCCAAACTCTGTTCAGAAATACAAGTGAAGTAAATAAAGCCATGTGTTTTAATGCTCTGCAGAAACCGGTCATCTGGAATTTTAAAAGACTTAGTGGTCAATAATTATTTTGCCCCACCTTTAAATTAAACAGTTTGAGCTCCAAAATATTTAATAGAAAGAGGAGGAAAAGGACCATTCCTCCCCAAAGATTCTTAAATCATGGCACTTGAAATTCAGTGAATTTTTTAAAACTTTGAGGTTAATGCATCCGTAAGGCCTGACCTACCTGTTTCTGTAATTGCAAAATTTTCATTTTTTTTTTTATTTTTCCAAATGTGATAAGAAAGTATATGATGGCTTAGGGCTGACTTTAAAACATTCCTTGTTTATTGCTGTGACCTTTGTTCTTGCTGTTATTAATAGCTATATTCTTTTAAACAATATCTTTATAACTGTTTAGAATTTTGCTAGGCTTTATCATCTAGGGCTAAAACTTCCATGCTCATTGGCTACTTTATGTTGGTTCTAATAAATGAAATGTTTCTTTAATCCCTTACACTAGACCTTTCTCCCCACTCCTCCACAGCAGTGTCTGGCTTTGAACTAAGCAAGAACGAGTTTTCATTTCCTTGCTGATCCTGATATGGTTTCTGATCCCACACGTCTGCTTTATCCTAATTCCTATGTGCTAGCCTTTTAGTAGAACTGGTTGCCAAGGTTGGAACAGCATTTGTCAAAATGAGAATAAAATTTCTTAGTGCTGGTAAAACTAAATATCTTACAGACTACCACATGATGCTACAAACTCCCTGTATAAAGGAGAGGAGGAAAAAAGAAACATAACATAGGGAGTATTTTCTACTTTTTATTTTTTATTTATTTTGAAACCAAAGTTGTTGACTTATTTTTGTTGTTACAAGGGAAATTCTTTTCACCTAACACTTTCACTGTCAAAATCCAGAGGCTCTGCCATCGTTTTCACAATGACACTTCTTCATCAAGCACAAAGAAATACATGTTGCTTGTCCTTATCAGGTTTACTGAAACATTTGCTCTACTGGTTTTGAGGGTAAAAATTAGTCTGCTGGCTGCTTCACTGCGTAAAATAAAAGAAGAAACCCCTCTGATTTTCAGTTTCCTGGCTGAGTATTAAAGTCCCAGGAGGTAGTGGGTCCTTTATTGAGAAATTATTATAACACAGTAAAAATGGAAACCTCAGTGTCAGAGTGGAATTGTTACTTGAATTTCTAAATGCTGTTAATTTTATCTCAACCTAGTCAAACTCCCTTTCAAGATTTTTTTCAGAGTAGGTCTTACTATGGAGGCAGGATTTACAGAGATATCTCAAGAGCACCCAAAACTGATTGCAATTCCTTAATACTCAGCTCAGACTGCTCTGTGCATAGGTACATCCTTGTAAGAATGTTATTGTTTTCTGACAGTAACCTATGTTAATTCTGCTGTTCGATTTTTTTCAACTTTAGACCTTTCTGACAGTTTTTTTATTGAAAACCAATTTTTCAAGTCAGGATCTGCTTCTAAAGTCAGGCTGTAATATTTTTTATGTGTATTTATCACATGACTAATGTCTTGGCATGCTCAGTTGCTGAAAAAAAATATTTCTGAGTCAACATGCCATCTGTATTCTTTGAGAGCTTGCAAGATCTTCAATGTCATACTAATAAAAGGAAATTTCAGCACAGCTGTGACAGCAGCAAAATCACCTGTAAGACATATATCACCAAGTGGTCTCTTAGCATTACTCTGCAGGTGTCAGTGAAATTATTCAACTAGAGAATTTTGCCCAGGCTACAGTTGTCAAATCAGTCTTTGATTTTTTCCAGATTCCTTGTTGCTTTCGATATTTGATTTAGAAAAAAATCAATGAGAAAACCTGGAATAATTAAGTATGATCTACCAGCAACAAATTAGATCTGTTTTAAGATCACAACAAGGAGACAAAAAGAGAAGCAACAGCTGCTTGCTATTTGTCTTCATTTTGGAATGTCTCATTTTCTTCCGTTGCAGCCTCATATACAGTCTGCCTGCATACATCAAAATAAGATGAATCTGCACACAGTTTACCACCTGGATATATCAAGTGTATGCAACATATGCAGAAGGCATGTGACATATATCCAATACACTTATCAGTCTAAACCAGCAAATTGAATCTTTTCTTTTCACATTATTTCAATTATTCACCAGTTTAACGTAAAAAATGTTTCCTTTCTTTCAAAGCTTGACCACAGTAAAGGTCACATTGTTAATGCCAGCATGTTTTAAAGGTATTTGTTGGTAGTTGTCTGATCTTAATGAAAATACTAAATATTTTTTGAGGTAAGACATAGACCAAGTACATTAGTAGAAATATCAACCATCTATATAGGGTTCTTTTTTTTTCATCATGCATACTGTACTGATTACAAATATTTTTGCTGTTTGTAAAACTACAGTGTGACTTTCAAGAGTGCAAACTTTTTTACCTTTTGATTTCTGGACAATTTAAAGTTAAGTAATAATGTTCTGGTTATTTTTTTTCTGGAAATGAGGCTGGAAGATGGTAAGAGCAAATAGTATTTGCAAGAATGAAATAGAATTGTTAGTGTTACATAGAATGTATTACCATTCATAAGTATGCATTCTATGATGCCTAACTCACTGGCTTCAAAATTTACTAATGACATAAAATATGGTTATGTCCTACACTACATAGGGTACCCATCTACATTTTCAAAAATCATGGTCCACCATACAGTACATAACTGTAGCTTGTGGTGCCTTGACAGCTATTAACATAAAAGAAATTTTCTTTGGCTATTTTGTGTCCTTTTCAGCTTACAGACTATGAACATTGCCAACGACTATCTGCCAGAAGATCACTGCAAAGGCTGTCAGTGTGGACATGTGTATATGGAATATTATTTACTTTGTAAGCAAATAATTAATATAAATTAAAGTAAAAAAAAAGTTTACCAAAATAAGGTATACACATAAAATTACACAGACAAGAAAAGTATCATAACTGACTGTTATTTAACTGACATAATTTATTCTGTATGGTTTTTGTGTATGTTGGTGGGTCTCCAAATGTCTTTCAATGTTATCCTTTCCCATAGCTACAGTGTAGACACAGACTACTTGCATTTTGATTTTAAAGTTATTGCAAGCCCAAAAAAGGGACCATGAAAAATGGTGATACCTGGCTTTAAAGCAGATAAAATTAATCCCTTCTATCATTTCATTTCCTTTTAGCCACTTCATCATCTGTTTGTCATTCATATAATTTGCATGGTAACAAGAAGCAAAATGTTAACATTAGTTTATATGTGAGATATTAAACGAGCAAAATAACAGATTATTATTTTTCGCAGTACCAGGAGTTACCCACAAAAAGAAAACAGTTAAGAAGAAAGCTTTGAATGAAACTGTCCAACATGCCAGCAGAGTAGTGGAATCTTTTAAAAACTGAAGTACAAGTAAAACACGCAGGATCCAGAGATAAAGAAGTGGCATTTGACAACGACACCACATTGTTGTTGTTTACCTGCAAGTTTAATACAAATATTTTCAGTATTTTCTCATAAATTATGTATCTAAACTGTAAAAGTTGTTACCACAATATAAATTTGATTAAAAGGACCCGTTTTTATTGCTATTTTTGTTTTATTTTTATCATACTTTATTGCTTGAGAAGACCTTACTTCATAATCCTGCATTTGCTGCCAACCATATTGCACTCATTTAGCAACACAAGTGGTTATACGTCTGCAGTTACCAGGTTGCTTGGGGATGTGCCTGCCCGCAGGAGCTAACCTGCTCCAACTGCAAGAGGACATTCATCAACTTGTGAGCATCATCAATACAGGGCAGGCAGATACATTTCTTTAGATCACCTCGGCTGGCCTTCTAGCACTCCCCTTTCTAGACAATTTATTAAAGTTCTCAGTGGAAGAGCTTTTTTTTTTTTTTCCTTCTGTTTTGTGGAACATCCAATTTTCTGTTTGGATTCATCAGTCAGATGAATTTTCTCTTCACATCTATTCTCAGAGCTCTATTTGGGGAGTTTTGTTTAGCACTGAGGATTCACTACAAAATTTCTCTGAATACTCAGTTTTTAGAATGAACTATATTGTATAGCCACGGCCAGAAAAGTCACCGGGTGTACCTGGACAACAGACCATGATCGTTGGATGCTGTATTAACATATTTGTATGAATACTAAAGTATTTTAGAAAACTGTTTCTTTGAATTCTAACATGTACAACACAGTATTTATCTTCCACAGATAATATTACCTTATTACTGAATTGTGGAGCTTCTCTCTTTCTGAAAACAGGCACAAAAGGCACTAAAATTGACTGGTGCAAAACACTAGTCAGATCTACTGAACTAACAAAACTGCTGCAAGGCATGATTTTCTCCACATTAAGTTGGCATTTTAGCAATTATATCACTACTTACTTCTAATAATTATGAGAACAGGTATTGGTTTTGGAGCTTATTCTAGCATAGCATGCTTCCATCCTTTTGCAGAAGTTTTGAACAGTTCTGTATAAACCCCTGCCAAGTCTTTCATTGGCAGCTGAACACTACTATTCTGCAAAACTGAACCAAACAAGCTTGATTGGGGCTTGGTGAATAGGAGGGATGCAATATTAAGCTATATCTATGACTCAGATGTGTAAACAGCATGTGATTAAAGGGATAGGAAAAAAGGTGTCAGATATGCTAAGCAACGAAAGATAATGGCCTGAAAAACATCACTGAAGCAGGACTATATGCAAAACATTCTGTTTAACTGTATTTTCTTGGTTTTGATGCATACAGTTTCATACTAAACCAGTTTATTTAAAAGCTGAAACAATGATACCTGAAACAAAGACTCCACTCTTTCTAATTTGCTGTTTATGGTGATGAAAAAAAAAATTAGCAAAGATTTTGTTTTGCAAAAGCAATTACCTGGAATAATTTCCAAACTTCAGTTACGTGACTGAAGCAAGACCACGGAGATCATTGGTTACACTAAATTTACAAGTAACATAAGAGTGAAATTGTGATTAAACAGCGCAGAGGCCGTGGGTGAAGGAGAGGAGAACGCAGAAAAACAAAATCAATAATGGTTTACAAGAGAAGAAATTTTATTATATCTTTTGTAAATTCCTGGAAAAAAATCCTAAGTAAGTGTATAAAAACTAGTATGATATGAGGAGGAGTAGCATAGTCTAACAGTTTAAATTAGATGGCCTGATGTGAAAAAAGGCATGATGTAAGCCACGGAAAACAGAGATTCTGTAAATATTTTCTCTGAATGGCCCACATTTCTTTAGATGTGATTTTTTTACATATGATACCTAGCTTGAGATCATGATCTGCTATAGGCAAATGAGAAAGCTGTGTCTTTTTCAAATGTAAATGTTTTGTTTGAAGTCTTCCATTTTAAATAGAGCTAACAATGCTTATAGTACATTAAAATTTAAGTGATTTCCCTTCACTTGTGGAAAATTTATGTGCCAGGAAATAACCACTAATCTGAATATCAAAATAAATGAAGATAGACTAGTTTTTATTATCAAAAACTACAACTACTATTCATCAGTCATATGAATATGAAAGTGTTTGGAGAGAGAGGTCAGTTTATTTTTACTTAAAGAAACACAAGAGATGTGTAGAAATAGCATGAAATAGAGAAATACGTCATCTTGTTATGCTCATCTAGAGTCTCACAGGTTTTTTGAAACCTTCTGAACCAATACTCAGACATTATCTTTCTTTTCAAGCAGAACTCTCTCTTGTATCCTAAATAGCATTCTTGACACTATATATCCAAAATAATATTTTTTGGTTCCTCAGCATCATCATGGTTTTGACATTGGCCTTTGGATTCTACTTACACAGATAGCCCCACTTAGTATTTTTTGCATTTGATTTCTCATTCTTTGGAAAAGTATCTACTAAATTTAAGCCTGATCAGCCATGCTTGTGTGCCAAGATCTTTCATTTTTAACATTTACCTCCAAAATATTGCAACTTTTCCCCCATTACATCATCTACAAATATTTGATAAAACTATAATCATCATTCTGCCATCAGATTTGCCAATGGAATTAGAAGGCAGCTTAGGTCCCTACTTGGCATTCCCCCAGCCACAATTCAAGTAAGACTCATTCATTCCCTAAAAGTATTTTTTATTCATATTGCATCTCTAGGTCACACTTCTTTTTCGCTTATCATTTTCAAAAGCTTTATGTATGTTATTTCAAAACTATATTTTCTATTTTTTTGTTAGGCTTCCAGTCCTGTCAAAGAAGGGTTTAAGGGAATCCATTTATGACAACATATCTGTGGATTTTTTTTAAGACTTGCTAGACATCAAAAAATTGCTTCTTCAGTAATTTGTATTAGAGTCTTTTCCGTTATTGGTTCTGTGCTGGTAGATCTATTTTTCTGAAGAACTGTCCCTTTCTTATCCCAGTACCCTAACAGGAATTTCATCAGAGGCCACCAGTGGAGCACCTTTGACTTTTCTACATGTTCTTAAGCCTAATTTCCCTTACTCTAAAGAGTACTATCTCTTTCTTTATCATTATTTTCGTTAATTATATACTTAATACTAGCCATTTTAATAAAACAATTTAAAGAAATGAAGGTGTTCTCTATTCTTGTATATTTCGATCAGCAAGAATTTGTTTTTATTCACTTTTGTACACTTAACTTTAAATTTCCCCTGATTTCCTTTTCCCTCTTGTTATAGTAGCTTTTCATTCCTTTTTCTACTTCTTCATAACAGAAAGTCATTATCTGCTACCTTCCTGCTTTTATACCAATATGCATATGCCATTCCTTAAACTCATCTACAGATATACATGTTTTCCTTGCTGTTGTTATTTTTGAAATTCAGTTGAATAAAAGTGTCCTTAAAAAAAGGAGATTTCAGAATTGCTGTTGAGTATTTAAAATAATCTTCTCTTGCGCATTGTTCTCCCAACAACTCTATGATCTCGTGATATCCTACTTATCAGATCATTATTTTTAAATCTTTAATCCTTATTCTACAGCTTTGACATCTTTTCCTGGAGTAAACAGGAAGATATGAACAGTTCCACACTGTGCATATCTTCCATTTTTTAGATTTTCTGTTTTCTTTTTCCTTTCATTTCAGAATCTTAATGGACTACCCACACACATTCTTTTCCAGCAGATATCTAGGGAACCAAAGCACCTTCTGTTACTACAGAGTCCTGGTTCCAGGGGTCGGTACTGAGACCTGTGCTGCTCAACATCTTTGTCGGCGACATGGACAGCGGCATTGAGTGTACCCTCAGCAAGTTTGCTGATGATACCAAGCTGTTTGGTGAGGTAGACACGCTGGAGGGGAGGGATGCCATCCAGATGGACCTGGACAGGCTGGAGAGGTGAGCCCAAGCCAACCTCATGCAGTTCAACAAGGCCAAGTGCACGGTCCTACATCTGGGTCAGGGCAATCCCAAGCACAAATACAAGCTCGGCGGGGAATGGCTGGAGAGCAGCCCTGAGGAGAAGGACCTGGGTGTGCTGATCGACGAGAAGCTCTACATGAGCCAGAAGTGTGCAATCACAGCCCAGGGGGCCAACCATATTCTGGGCTGCATCAGAAGAAGTGTGGCCAGCAGGTCAAAGGATGTGATTCTGCCCCTCTACTCCACTCTCATGAGACCCCACCTGGAGTACTGCATCCAGCTCTGGAGTCCCCAACAGAAGAAGGACATGGACCTGCTGGAGCACGTCCAGAGAGCCACGAGGATGATCCGAGGGCTGGAGCACCTCTCCTATGAGGAGAGGCTGAAAGAGTTGTGGCTGTTCAGCCTGAAGAGAAGACTCTGGGGATATCTTATTGCGGCCTTCCAGTACTTAAAGGGAGCCTACAGGAGAGCTGGGGAAGGACTTTTTACTAGGGCATGTAGTGATAGGATGAGGGGGAATGGCTTTAAACTGGAAGAGGGCAAGTTTAGATTGAACATTAGGAAGAAGTTTTTCACTTGGAGGGTGGTAAGGCACTGGAAGAGGTTGCCCAGAGAGGTTGTTGAGGCCCCATCCCTGGAGGTGTTTGAGGCCAGGTTGGACGTGGCCTTGGGCAACCTGGTCTAGTGGGAGGTGTCCCTGTCTATGGCAGGTTGTTGGAACTCGATGATCTTCAAGGTCCTTTCCAACCTAAACCATTCTATGATTCTATGAAAATATGAACATCCTTAATTATATTATCAATATTAGATGATGGCCACAACATTACTCCTGCTGTTTTCCTTTTTTCCTGGAGAAATTCAGCAAATCTGCCTCTCACCTCTTCCTGAACATGGAGAGAAAAAGAAAAGCACCTACAAGTTAAACTAAATAACATTATCCTTATTTTGAAAGCATTAACACATTTGACGGTATGAACTTTGTCATAAAATTCAGTAACAGGATCCAAAATTCCTAAAGCCATGACCTAAGTTGATAGATAGCACTTGCCAAATAGGTGAGGGCAGCAGACTCCTTCACACAACACAATACCAAAGTCACAGAAAGCATGAAGGTTCAGAACTACAAAGCATTTTTCTGCTAAGTGGTCTCATCAAAAAGCTGTTTAACAGAAAATCAATGTAACCTTTCCAACAAATTAGAAGAAATGTGTTTAGTATGTTTGTTTTGAAAAGAAAATGTTGCCACTGTGTCTAGACTTCATACATCCCAGTATAATTGGTTTGAAGTTACTAAGTTATATCATCATGAAAAAATATTTTCAAGTCAATATGCAGTAGCAGAAGTACAAGTCTATCATTGCAAGATCATTTTTAATCCAGATCATTTTCATCTGGTTTACAATATAAATCCAGAAGCAGTGAAAGAACAATGGAACAGCTGAAGAATGAGCAGCAAATGGATCCAAATCTCTCAAATAAACCTTAACTGAGGGTATTGGGTTTACGTGGCATGGTTTTGGTAGCAGAAGGGGGCTGCAGAGTTGGCTTCTGCGAGAAGACACCAGAAGATGCCCCCATGTGGGACAGAACTAGTTCCAGCCAGCTCCAAGACAGACCCACTGCTGGCCAAAGCTAAGCCTATCAGCCTGGCAGTGCTGGCACTTAGCAGTGCCTCTGTGAAAACATGTTTAAGAAAGTAAAAACTGCTGCAAAACAGCTGTGAGAGAGTAGTAAGAATCTATGAGAGAAACAGCCCTGCAGACACCAAGGTCAGTGAAGAAGGACAGAGAGGAGTTGCTCCAGGCACAGGAGTAGAGATTCCCCTGCAGCTTGTGGAGAAGACCATGGTGATGCAGTCTGTCCCCATCCAGCCTGTGGAGGACTATGGTGGAGCAGATATCCACTCTGCAGCCCACGGGGCAGCAGGTGGCCATGTCCTGAAGGATGCTGCCTGGGCCCATGGAGAGCCTGCACTGGAGCAGGCTGCTGGCAGGAACCATGACCCATGGGGCAACCACACTGGAGCAGGTTGTTTCTGAAGAACTATATCCCGTAGAAAAGACACGCGCTGGAGCTGTTCTTGAAGAACTACAGCCTGTGGGAAGGACCCATGTTAGTGAAGTTCCTGAAGGACTGTATCCTGTGGGAGGAACCCCACATTGGAGCAGGGGAAGAGTGTGAGGAGGAAGGAGCAGCAGAGATAAAGGGTTATAAATTGACCTCAGTCCCCATTCCACATCCTCCTGTATGCATGAAGAGGAGGAGGTTGAAGAGCTGGGAGTGAAGTTGAGCCTGGGAAGAATGGAGGGGCCAGGGGAAGGTTGATTTATTTTTTTTATTTCTCACGCTCTTACTCTGTTACAAGTAACTGGCAATAAATTGGCAAGATGAGTCTGGTTTGCCCATGACGATAACTGGTAAGTAATCTCCCTGTCCTTATCTCAAGCCATGAGCTTTTCGTTGTATTTTCTCCCCCTGTCCTGTTGATGGAGGGGGAGTAATAAAGCGGCTTGGTGGGCACCCGGTGGCTAGCCAAGGTCAACCCACCACTCTGAGCAGTATCTTTCAGTATCCTACTGAGTATCCTTCAGTTCTTAGAATACCAACACTGATTGCCTGAGCCAGTATTGCAAAGGTGGATTTATTTCAGGTTAAAGTTTTAAATATCCATTTACTTTTGAGGTACGGGCATGGGAACGCAGCAATATCAGGATCTTCATTTCTGATCCCTTCCTGTTTGTGCCTTGACTAGGTTATTTAATCATGTGAAGGGGTCAGAGCAATGTGAGTGGGAACAAATTAATTGAAACAAAAATATTCCTGAGACACATTCCTGTTCCTGGTGTAATTCATAATTAGGGCAAAATTGCAAAATCCCTTTGGGATAGGACCATCCTATTAGTTAATAGGTCACAATCTCACACAAGGCTGTAAGTAGCACCATGTTGTAAATTACTGCTATTCTCAGTGGTAAATATTAGTTATATAACAGTAAAATAGTACTTGATTATTATACAACAATAAAATGTAACAATACACAAGTTACTTTTATCACATCCCAAAATACTGCTATTAGAACACCAACAGTTCAAAACACTAAAGAGGTCTGAATCTAAAACAATGTACTGCAAACAACAAAATAGCCTGTGTGATAGCTATGAGGGAAAAAGGTTTATATAGCACAAGTAAATAAAAATATGTTTTATGGGCGTTTATTGTCAAATAATTCCCTTCAGAGCCATTTAGCCTTTATCATCCAGACTCAAGCCTACAAAATAGACAGAATAAAGATCTGCCAGTGACAATAGACATAATGTACCACATTATATTGATATTAGAAAAAGTTAAGTAGGGCTGTAGGTGTTGAAAAAACTAGGCACTAGTGGAGAACACAATGGTGTTCTGTAATTTCTAAGAACAAACACGGGAAAAAAAGAAGCATTTAGCTAGTGCTACAGTGACAAACTGGCACTGCTGAGGGAAACACAAATGAAAACATGTCAGAAAAGTGCCCAAAGCATCTGTATCAAGCTTCAAATATTTCAAAAGAATATGACAAGTCAGAGTATCAAAGAGTAATGCAAAGCAAGGGGGATCAGAATTAGAATTGCTAGTATGCTAGAATCCACCTAGTGCTATTTAGGAAAGTCATCAGAAATGACTTATTAAAGTGGCCTCACAACTGCAGCATGAATCCCAGTTCTTACTATTTAAAGGATGAAAAGCTATTAGAGCCAAGTTTGCATTTTTTTTTCTTTTCCGTTCAGAAATATCCCAGCAACACAAGAGTATCTTACATGAAACAGAGATGACCAAATACTCAATAACTCTAATTAAAGTGCCTGGTTACTTGCTATCTTTTCAAAGAGAAGTTTGATGCTAGCAACTGTCACAGCTGTCTTCTATTGACACGAGTAATACTCACTTGAGCCAGAGAGTCCTCTAAGTTGCATTAGCACTATCAACACATACCTGGAGCTGAAATGTTCAAGGCAGAAAAAGGAATGAAGAGTATGAATCTGAGCTGCAGAACTCTGTCAGCATTTCTATGAATGTATTTATTATTGAATGAAAAAAACCTGTTAGTGTCATATTAAATCCTGACACACTCACACAATCCAATTTTCAGCAGCAGTTCTGATTTCAGGTTGTACCTAGACATCTTAATTCTGTCCTCTGCAGTGTGTATATTTTTGATAGGGCAAACACATGGCCTCAGGCACTGATCTCCAGCAAACATCTGAAAAATAGGGGTTTTTTTCAGACTGAGTGTGTTTAAATTCTAATCTAACAAAATATATGACCACACAAGTAGTCATACTGACTTCAAATTGCCCATTTATTCAAGTGTTTTGTGGTAACAGAAACTGTGTCCTCAAATGGAAATACTTAGACAGCAAGGAAGATAGATTGTTGGGTAGTTTGTAAAGAAGGTATCACCCTCAAACATTTATGAATGAAAGTGCAGTACACATGTTGAGTATTTTGTCTTTGATGTGTACAAGTAAGACAGGAGCAGATTTACACTTTTTCCAAGATTAACACAATGAAAAGAAGCACATCCTCACATAGTTTAGGCTGAGCACTTGGTTCGTTTGTAACCATGAGCTTCCATTTATATTTTGTTGTACACATTTTTTAATACTTGTGTAAATCCTAGCATCTGAAATCCTAGAGTATTATCTAGAAATTCCATAATGGATTGAAAACTTCAATTGATTTTTTAGGGGACCATTACAGTGTCCAGCTTACTAGGCTGGAGAACTATCACAGTGGATTCCTTACACAGGCTGGAAAGTGTCGCAAAACCACATTGACCCAGGCAAGTGCAATAGGAGCGCTTGGTGTTGTTGAGTTCATTGTTGGTGTTTGAGTTCAGCTGAAAAGAAAACAATCTTATTTTGTAAGCCTTATGCCGGTGATGCAAGTTAATGTATCACTGTAATACCAAAAAAAAGTTCTGAGTATTAAGACAAATGTCTGCATACATGAACCACTGCAAAGTCATTTTTAAAACATGCTTGATAAATTTGATACCCTTTTCTTCTGTGGCATCAGTTTATCAAGTGAATTATACTGTACCATGGGGCATAGAAACAGCATGATACACCCAGAGGTGAATAAGTATTCACTCGCTATGAATTTTTGTTATTGTCAAACAAGTATACGGTCTTGCCTTGTTTCTTTATTAGCTGATTTTCTTTATAAGATTGCTATATCAATTTTATGGCTAGCTAAATGTTGATTAGTTCTTTCACTGCTTTGTTTTGACATGTTGAAATCTGTCTGTAAATCTGACATTTGTAAATTCACATTTCATTGATAAACTGCTGGCAGGGTATAGAAATTTGCTCCTAGACTAATTGTATCACCTCTAATTCTGACAAAGAAGGCAGAGGAGCAACTCATCTTGAAACCCCAGTGTTCCTGAATTAATGTAATGTCATCTACTTTCTGCAGGTGTTAAGAATGATAATAAAGGGATTATACTTCTTCTATACACAGGGCTTTTTTTCCCATTTATGTGTTCAGCTATAGTTGTCAATCAATTCCAGTCACACGTCTCTAATATCATTCCATGGAAAATGGCTGGATAAATCCAAGCAGAGATTTTGACATGCTAATCTAAATGCACTTATAAAAAAAAAAAAAAAGAGGGGAAAATTAAAACATGAATGTGTAAATTAAATTTTAAGAGGGTGAATTCCTTAGCAAAGCCTACATCTACTGAGTTGGACTAAACTGAAGGCTTCATATATACATTTTCTTGGTTTCTAAAGCATTTACTTTTAATAAATTAATTATATTAAGTACATTCCCCTTCCACTAATAAAATGCTAGGGTGCTTAATATATACAAACGGTTTCTTGAATATATGTTCAGTGCAAAGTCATTTGTTTATCTGTGCAGAGTGATTCAGCTATTGAATTTCTCACACTCAGCATACTGGGTACATTTATCAAATTACAGAAAGACATCTCCTGCTATTCTTGAGAGTAACATAATAATAGTGGCAGCCACAATACAGATTTGAGGACTGTAATTGAAAAGTTACCTCCTGTTTCATTACTGTGTGATGTGTATGAAGTCAGGGGAGGAAGACATGCAGGAAAATACTTAAACTTTTAAGTTCACAAGGGTTTAAAATTTGGTGCAATGGCATTGGTTATAACACAGGCAGTGCCAAGATATAACTAACTGAAAGATGACATACTTTATATGTTATTCACCATATCTGTATATTCTATTAATTCAGTGGAAGGACTATTGAGATGTGCATCCAGGAAAGAAGGACGTTGTTTCTGGGGCTAGTTACCTTCATATTGCAGTCCGGCGCTTTCTGAGACACCATGATGATCAGCCAGGTAGAGGTGACCAACAACCATACCTGTATTAAAAAAGAGCAAGAGGAGTGACACAAAGGCATTATATAGCATTAAGACCATGTTAGCATAAATACTAAGATTCAGTATTAAGTAGCTTGCATTCACACTTTCCATCAACATAAAACTTTTTTTTGCTTTTACAACACACCCATCCCACTGGTATAAATAAAGACAAGTGGAAAAAGTCAGTATTGCTCACAGTTTCCCAGAGGGAAGAAGCATAGGAAGGATCCCTAGCAAGCTGGCTGGTTACCAAAAGGAGTGATGCATCCGAGGCCCATATCCTGGCATGCCATGCAAGTTTTGGTGGCAAGGACATGATGCACTGGGAGATGCTTGGGGAATCCAGAAAGAGATGACTGGCCCCAGAACTGCATTCTGCGGTATGATTATTTTAAAGACTTTAAAGTATTTGCCTACAGAGCTATTACTGTGAAGTAACACAGGCTAAACCAGAAGCCCAGACTAAAAATAGAAATCTGAAATACGTACCAGAATCACAAGAAGTAAAGAGCAGAATTTAATCTTGGCCAGTAAGAGTAAGAAAGATCTCTCAACAGCCATTGATTTATTACCCACACATAATAAACACAAAGCACAAAGGCAGTAATAGTAAATGGTGTCTCTTACTAAAAGTCATGAACTAAAATACGTTATAGGCAGCCTAATCACACAGAATAAATTCCACCATAGAACACATCACTTGGGATGTTTTCATTTTTTATTCAGGGTGGTGGTTTGAGACTTTATTACAGTCTCACTTAGACTTTGTAGTGGTTAATATGAGAGAACAAACTATCTTCTCTCTACTGTGAATAATTTCTTTTGAAGTTAGAGGTAAAACTGGGCTGATACAGGGTCAAAACCTCATGTTATCTTCAGAATCATAACTCTGCTGCCCTAAGAGACTTGCTTTCTTGGTGCAAACATTTCACATTAATATATAACATGACATTACTTTCCCCAGGGTTATTTTAGCCTATTTGCTTTTCCCTCCTCATTCTTCTATTGTGTTTTTTATTTCTGTTGGTTTCTAGACAGATGGGCACTGCAGCTATTCGTGTGTTCCTGCGAGCTGAGAAAGGTGAACTCCTTGACAAGTGTTTAAACAGACATCAGGCTGAATATTTTCATTAGCTACAGCTGCTGGCCCTTTTGAAAATGAATGGATCTTGCTTCCCTAACAACCCTCTTCCCTCAATGCTTGCATGGAACATGCGGCTATACTCCAGCCATAGTATAGGCAGCTAACTAGGTGGCTAGAGGTGCCATGGCTGTAATGCAGCAGCACTCAGGAGCACTATGAGCAATTTGTACTACTTTCAGCTGTTTCAATTCTGTCAGTGCAGTTGTAACTATGTCAGGTGCTCTGAGTACTTCCCACACATCTGTGAGAGAGAAGAAAAGATGAAACTTAACAAGGAAGCAATTTAGTGAGAGCACTTCACTCACACTTCCTAGCACAGTTTGCTCAAGAACTACAAAAGACTGGTATATTAGTTAGTATGACAGCACTTTACCCTGCTACAAAGACACCCATAAAATTTAAGTATTTGATTTAATTGTTTTACATTTATTTCTCAGCTAGGGTGTTTTACAGACAGTTCACTGGACATTGAAAACTAAATCAACACGTTCACAATAAAGTTCCTTTTGCTTTCAAAGTACCAGACTATAGACAAAACTGATGCAGTCAGCCTGTAGTTGTTCTTTGGAAATAATTGACTTCTTTGTTGTTCAAGAGAACAAAGAGGAGCAAGATACTGTTAAATCTTGTCAGTAGTGAGAAAATAAATGGAATTTGCACTTATAATGCCTTGCCTTAAGTTTGCTCAAAATTTTCTTCATAAGAAAACTGAAAATGCCAGTCACAAGAAACAATATTTTTCAGCTACACAGTCCTGTTCTTTTAATAATGAATGAAGGCCAGGAAGGACAAATGAACCAAAAGGAATACTCTGTTTCAACTTCTCTTTTCATTCTTTACTATAAAAAACAAAACTTTCTGTAAATTTTGAAAATAAATACCAGGAAGATCTCCCATACATCTGTCTAAGGAACAGGACTTAATCAGCTTTCACCTCACAGTAAACTCTCTCTCAAAGTGCTTATGCATGAGAAGACGTGTCAATATCTTAATGGGAAAACAAAGGCACAGAGGTGTGTTTGTTTACATACCTGCAAGTTAGTGACAGATAAGGAACAAATCTTTTACCTCCCACCAAAAGGTTTTATTCATCCAAAATGATAACTTTCAGATAACAGAGAATTTCAGAAGATCTATCTCACTATGCCTCACTTTTTCTGCAGCAATTCTGACTTTGCAGGCAGATAAAAAGGGCTGGTATTCTGTAGCTGCTCTTTGGAGAATTAATCTTACTTACTGCTAATCATTTTCATCACATCACAAAATCATTTTTCTTGGTCCCATCCTGAGATTCTCCATTTTATATTGCAGTTACAGTCTGATTTAAGAAAAGTGTATTTTGACTGTTAGCACCGAGTTACAAGATTACCTTTATATGGCACTACATATAAAAAGGTGACCATTGAACTGTTCTCAGAACAGATAAGTATTTAGCTGGGAGACATGTTTCTAAGATACTTTTTATTAGGCTAGGAGGCATCAACAACAAGGATTTTCCTTTATGTTTCTTCTAAGGCCCACTTCTCTGATGATGTTGTCGGTAAACAGGTTGCCATCCCAGTTCATTATATATAAGGTATATCAGTGACTAGTGAAATATTTTTCAGTACAGTAAAATGCTCTGGAGCCATCACTGGTAATTTAATCAGAACTAAATACCTATAGTGTGTGGGTTCTGCAGGGAATACCTCAAACTGTGAATAGATGAGGTTGAAGACTAGGGTTTGTTTTTCTTCCTACCATTAAACAATATATAATTAGTTTAACCGTATATCACAATAAGGAACTTTGCTAGAACAGGCAATATCAAACTTATCTGAAATTAGTACAAGTCACTTCAACTGCTTCCAGTCTGTTCCTCAGTTATGCATTGCAACCAGCAGTGTGTTTAATGTTTGATTCCCATGAGAACAATTCTGGAAGCAAAATACTGTCTGTAGAATATCAAGCTTTATGTTCAAATGCCTAAGACTAGTCCAAATTGCACATACACAACCTGGCTCTGAGAGGTTTGGAAAAAAATAATATAATACTTAGTTATTTTATAATCAAAGGAGACAATGCTTGGCAATTACAATTTCTTTTTTTTTTTTTTTTTTTTNCACCAAAAAAGTCCCAGGAAATTCTCAGAGAGATTAAATATCTGTAGTGTTTCATACAGCTCTTTTATAGTCCTGACACTGTAAAAAGTTTCTGAGCAACTCAGAGTCTCGGAGATGCTGAAAATTACTTTGCCTTTGTTTAAGATCATTGAGTGTTATACATCTAAAAGTGAAGGATCTAGTGTAAAACAGTCATGTACATTTCCTTAACAGTAAGTGGAAGTAAAAAGAAAAGCTCCAGTACGCAATAAATCCCATTTCTCTTAGATGTCTAGTTTAGGATAAAAGGAATAATTCTTTGGAGTTTCTGCTTTCTTTTCAAGATCTACCAAGAAACGCTAAACCAGAAGCTCAGATTGAACACCTGAAGAGTGATGAAGACAGGTGACATAAATCACTACTAGTATTTACAACTTATAGAGCTTGATTTAATTCCTGAAGTCAACTCTCTTTTTTCTTCACAGTATTCTCTCAAGTCCCATTCCAGCTGAGAATCAGTAACTCTGAGAGAGGTGAATTGTTTTTGAAATGGTTGGACATTTGGAACAGCTAGGTGGTATAACAGCTATTATGTCTTGTCCTCCTCTCCTCTCCTCCCCTCTCTTTTCCCTTCCCTTCCCTTCCCTTCCCTTCCCTCCCCTTCCCTTTCCCCCCCTCCCCCTCCCCTCCCTCTCCTCCCTCCAGCTCCCTTCCTTTCCCTCCCCTTCCTTTCTCCACCCACTCCTCTTCATACTATCTCTCAGCCATTTTCTGTTTCTAATCTAAAGTTTAACCTCAGCAGTGCAAAAGGACCTCTGAATAGTTCCATTTCTTTTCTAATGGGACTACTTATAGCAAGTAAACTTAAGTATCTAGCATTGAAAATCTTCAAGGAGAGAGATATCATTTTCTAGATATTTTAACAGAAAAAAAGTGCCCTGATTCTTGCTTTTGAGAATAGAAAGTTACTTGTGCAATTACTAACAGGTGTTTAAATACATACTTAAGTAGGTCTTTTTAAGTATTTACATAACCTGAGCATGACAGGAAATCATCACGATTACGACTTTTATTTAAAAAATATTTTAGGTGTGCATATAGTTGGATAGATCATAGAATCATAAAATCATAGAATCATACAATAGTTTAGGTTGGAAAGGACCTTGAAGATCATCGAGTTCCAACACCCCTGACATAGGCAGGGACACCACCCACTAGACCAGGTTGCCCAAGGCCACATCCAGTCTGGCCTTGAACATCTCCAGGGATGGGGCCTCAACAATCTCTCTGGGCAACCTCTTCCAGTGCCTTACCACCCTCAAAGTGAAAAACTTCTTCCTAATGTTCAATCTAAACTTGC
>VUYV01000030.1:4970295-5005360 GCA_008711295.1 Anarhynchus alexandrinus
CCCACCTCTCCAGCCTGTCCAGGTCCCTCTGGATGGCATCCCTCCCCTCCAGCGTGTCTACCTCGCCAAACAGCTTGGTATCATCGGCAAACTTGCTGAGGGTCCACTCAACCCCACTGTCCATGTCACCGACAAAGATGTTGAACAGTACAAGTCCCAGTACCGACCCCTGAGGAATGCCACTCATCACTGGTCTCCACTTGGACATCGAGCCGTTGACCGCAACTCTTTGAGTGCGACCGTCCAGCCAGTTCTTTATTCGCTGAGTGGTCCATTTGTCAAATCCATGTGTCTCCAAGGAGGTGAGGCTGACCGGCCTGTAGTTTCCCAGGTAATCCTTCTTGCCCTTTTCGAAGACTGGAGTGACATTGGCTTTCCTCCAGTCCTCAGGCATGTCACCTGTTCTCCAGGACCTTTCAAAGATGATGGAGATTGGCCCAGCAATGACTTCCGCAAGTCTGTATGAAATAGAGATGCTAATGTAGAATGAAGAAAGACATCCTTACACCCAAGTAAAATTACAGAAAGAACATAAAACTTTGGGCAAACAGATAATTTGCTATAAAGGCCTGTTTCTGGCGACAGTTGCAACCCACCTCGGCAACCTACCACAAAGACCATGACAGATGGTAGGAAACATAGCTTGAAGGTGGGCCATTTGGCAAACTTTTTGCCAGAATAGAAACTGCTAGGTAAAACTGACCAAGCAAAAAGAGAAGTTGCTCCACCACTACATGTGAATAGAATTGGGTTTTGTTTTGATTTTTTTCCAAACCACTGTCAGTCACAAGAGAAGTCTGTAGAAAGTACAACAAGGAGAGAACTAATGCACAGGCAATGAGTCCAGCTGTATGTTACGACACTTGACCAACAGATGTATAAATCTGTTTTTTCAGAGTGCTAGTACTTGAACATTGACCTTATCTTCATCTGTTTAGGCCTCATTCAAAAGCGTATATTCCCACTAAAGTCATGTGAGCAGACCAGAAGGGATGACACTGACCAGCTACAGATGTTGGAAGTTGCAGCAAAAGGCCTCATGAGAAGCCACCGTCAAGGACGCATGCTAACCCCAGTGCCTGCGCAAGCATATGGTCTCATAGCAGGCAGGGCAACCAACTGAACACGGCAAGTTCTTTGAGTAGCAATATATTCTTCCCTCAGCACAGTATTTTGCTGCAATCCTTACCACCCCCAGCATCACCATCATAATTGTATACAGTTTATGTTCTATATTGCTGTGAATGTGTCCAACTATGAATTTATTCTTGACATTGATGTGATAAAAAATGCAAAGAAACATGAAGATTATGTATGTTTATTTTCTAATTCTGAAGATCATTGAACATAACTCAGCCTCCTCCTAAACCTGGAAAAAGGTGATGGGCCCAGTGGTAGATTTGGAAAGTGAGCCCACATGCCTCTCCTTGAGAAACAACGAGCCACCAGAAGCCTCAAAGAAGACTGTCTAATAGTTGGAATTCATGAACAAACATGTCATATAGAAGCTGACTTGGGAATTCAAAGACCACTAACTAATGCCTGTTTTTATGACTTGCAGGACATTTCAATATGCAGTATGAAGAAACACAATTACAAATGAAACTGATAGCTGCTTTACCTGCAACACATCAGTACCAACTGCCTGTGAGGAAATAACATTTGTGCGGGATGAACTCTGAAGGAAAACCATGTTTTATGAGCATATCTGGATCAACACAAAAAAAAAGATTATTTGATTCTCAACCACAAAGTAATAAAGAGAAAGTACTGGAACAACAAAAAGACAAAGTCATCTGTTGGCCTCATCTTTTCAAAGGTGTCATGTATTTTAAGGGGCAACTTCTGAGTATCCAAATTTAGTCACTGAAGATCCTGTTGTCAGAGGTGCTCACCTGCAGTTCTTACTGGAGCCAAAAATTAATACAAATTACAACCTTTTTAAAAGTCAGGCCTACCTTTTAGAACATGGGAAATGAAGGGTGTGGACCATTGTTGAATGTCTACCAAATATGAACAATTTGGAAGAATATGCTGAAATCCAGCCCGGTTCCTTCTGGCAAGTCAGTGCTGAACATAATTTCTGAAGAGTCATAAGAAACAGTCCCATAATTTTTACATAGAAAAGCTTGTGATTGAACTAGACTCCACAAGATGCAACCTACCCAATGGCGTTACCTTCTCTGACCTTACCACAAGTGGCTTTTTGGGGGGTCAGGGCTGGTTGTGTCATCAGTTTGTTTCTTTGGCCAGGCAGACAACAGGGCTTCTACTGAATTGTAGAGATTTATTTGGAGTGTTCATAACAGTAAAAATGACCTGTCAAAGTCTGAAAGGTGGACACATTGTTCACATCTGTTGCTCACATCACTGCTAACTGAGCTTCAAATTAGTCATGCTGTGTAGGTAAGTCTACTCTCTGCATAAATCTGTTACTGCTGCTTTCCAAATTCATGTGTTCTCATTTGACAGCCTAATGTTGCTCCTTGAATACCATTTAATTCAGGTAGTTTTGAAAGTCAGCAATATGGAGAGTGAAGCAGTGCCAGCAAGCTCAGAGAAACCAAATAACTCACAAGAAGATATTTTAGTACATTATTTAAATATATTCAGCATCCATAGAAATGTCACATTATTCCATGAGAGATTACTATGGTGATGTGAAAGAGAAAGAGAAAAAACATTATTTTAGCTATACATACAATTAATTCAAATCTTATGAGGATAAACTTCAGGAAATGAACCTGAGAATATCTTAAAAAAGGGCAATATGATCCCATATTTTCTTTTCTTTACCTAATATCTATGGTCCTATAAAATATGTAACAACAACAGTGATGGAAGGGGTTATCTATCTTTCTGTAAAGTAGCCTCTATACTTACAGGAAAAGAAAGTACTTATCATTACATGCCATGTCAGCTGATATTTGACAGAGGGCCTCCTTGATGGATTGTCGTGCTTTTATAAGATCAAGCTTTCTGAGTGCACTTTATCTGCTAATAGATGGTTTATAAATACATACCATCTGCATACTTCAGTAGCAGTATATATAGTTTTATTAACAGAATTTTTAACTATCTGTCAGCTCCAAAGAAAAATACAAATATGTACTCTCATTTTTTTCTCCTTAGATTCTTTGATCTGTAAAGACAATGTAAGAACAAAGTATTATTCATAAATTAAAGTACACCCTTAAATACATTCATAGATATGATCACTCCATCCTAAATATATTTATGATTTCACATTAAAAACTTCATAGAGGTAAATTCAATCATATAAGAGGAATCTATCCTTCTTTTAGTTAATTTCATTTTTAACCTCAGGTTCCAATCAGGAAAGAATTTGTACAAGCAAAGATCAAGATACTGTCTATACTGTCTCTCAAGAATACATTTGCCTTTTTGACAGAAGTAGCTGCTTCTCAGACTTGATCTTTGCAGGTTCAACTATAGGAAAATGAATTATTCTCTATTCTTAATTATAAAAATGTAAGTCTTTAACAAACAACACAAGGAGACTGAATATTTCTCCTTTCAAGCAACCTAGTTCCTACGAGTCTGTGATACATATCAGCCTTCCTAATTTTCTTCCTATTCATCGTCACAAAGGGCCTTTCATCCATGTTGCTGTCATTGAGATTGCTAGCTCTTAAGATCAGTGCTGGCTTTTATTTTATATTGCAACATCACTGAACACCATGAAACCTTACTTATCTTGGTAATATTGAAATGGTGTACTATAGAATAGTAAAAAAATGTTTAAATGTATAATAAATATATATTTTCATTAATTAATACATGCTAGTAAATGTATTTATGGACAGGATAATTTGACCTAAAGCATATTTATTGAACAACTTAACATTGCAAAATTCACAAGTGAATATGACAAATGATTTATATATTTTTTTATCTTTCTACCTCTCTATCAAAACATCTCTTTAAATACCAATGATGTTGAAATCTACACAATCCACTAAAATAAATAGCGCACCACTGAAGAAGTTCTTAACCTCAGCTCCACTTCCTTTTATACGATGTCCGTTATTTGAAACACTCAATGAAAATTCTTTTAATTCTTTTGAATTAAATAACCAATTCAAGATAAAACTGTTCCTCTAAGTTCTTTCCTTCAAACACAGTTTATGGCTTCAGCATAACTAAGTACAGATAGATAAATTAAAGGAAAAATTTTATTATTATTATTATGTCTCTGGTTATTACAATATATTTTTCTCTCATTAAAACTTTGATGTAAAATTTAAGCAAAACAGAATAGAACATTCATTCGGTAGAAAGAATGTAAATTTAAACAATTCAAAACTCCTCAGGATCAAGGTTCTTAAATTTCATGTTACACAACAGAAAGATTTTTCCTTTTTGCTCACAGGTACATTGCATGGTTCTAATCCTGACAGAAAGTCAAAAATCTCATTAACTTTGACTTCATACTTTGAACTTCATTTACTCTTCCTAGTAGAGATGCTTTCCTGAATCAAAACTGTAGTATAGGATAGGATAGTTGATTCTAAACCAAAGGGAACTGTTAGGGTTAGGTGTCTGGCTATAATATGGATCTATAAACTGCATCCCAAAACCACAGAACTAAATGGCATGTTACTTTGATGTAAATGGCTGTTAATCCAGTCCAGTATATTTACATTATATCAAATAATATTCTACTCTATTTGGTTCAATTTCTTTAGATCAGAATGATTAAAAATGGAGAAGGAGAAATTGTATCTTGCAATAATTAATTAATTAAATTAATTAATTAAATAATTAATATTTTTTCAAAGTGACCCAAAGACACAGAAATATTTAATACAAACATTTATAGAGGGGAAAATTTGCTATTTCTGGAGGTGCAGCAATCAGCATCAATACCATGACCTGGATATTATCAACATCTCCCCAGGATTCTGCTCCACAAAGCCCGTTTGAGTCCAAACTCAAAATAACCTGTCATTTTCTCTGCCATTGTTATACACATATAAATTCCCCTCTCCCCCAAAGAAAGCTGTTCTTGACTAACTTTTTCCTGCTACATTCTTGCCTGAAGACTGTGTCTGCAGGAAGGCTTGCTGTCTGACCAGATTACTTTGGGATCAATCTACCTTAGACTTGACGGAATTTCTTAATGGAGACTGTGCTCTTTCTCTTTCTGTGAAGCCAGAACAGGTGATACTCAATCTCCGTGTACCAGATGACAAGACAGTTGTCTGGATTGTGTCGTATTAGAAACACGGAGTGGAAATGAAGCTAGCAGCTGGCATGGGAGGAGCATAAATAGAATTGGCCAAGGGTGACTGCATCAGAGAAAAATACCCTTGTACATTTAGGTAGAAGCTAATAAAACACTTGTCTTTCTGAACCACGGGAATTTTTTAAATGCTTAATTTGTAAGTAATGCGTTATACTTTGCAAACTGAGGGAAAATCTACATCCTCTTAAAATTAAAGTGGGAAGCACATCTTTTGTCAGTGTGGGAAACTGTGGCCCATTCCACCTTCCTTGCACACGGTTCCTGGAGTCCATACAGAGGAGACAAAACACGGGATACTGTGTCACCAAAGTGGCAGAAAGCATAGCTTTATTTATAAACTTTATGTCTATGGGTCTATGTTATCTTGGGAAGCAGGTGGTCATCTGGAAGATAACAAAATCTGTAGTGTCTTTGCAGTTTACTGCTTATTCAGCAACATTCACAGAGAATCAAGCCCTCTCTTAAATGGAAAAATGAGAGCACATTGGCAACTGTTAATATGTAACTGTCCGCATTCTGAATATGCAAGCTAGGTTCAACAGGGAAAATGTCAACTCATGAAGAAAGCCACCTTCTATACTGATATGGCCCTCTGGTTGCTCTTCATTTTCATCTGTATGAGTTACTTGGAAGAGAGGGAAAAAATGTTCAAAAAATGTTTTAAATCTGTCGTTATTCAATGGTTTTTACCAACAAATACTAACCTGATATAAAAGTTCAAGCACACTAAACAGTTGAACATCTGTCATGTGATGCACTTTGTACCTTTAATTAGCTCATTTGATTGAAAACAGAAGGTATGCTTAGCATGTTAGCAGTGTGCCTCTCAATTTCTATAAAATAATCTAGGACTTCTGTCCTTTTATTAAGTAAGTGGATGCTCAAGAGTACAGGAGAGGAGACAAATCCTTTGCTCAGTGAGAGAAAATAAAATACTGTATTGAATGAACAATTTTCTGCAAGAGACATTTTCCAATGCTGGACCTGACATTCAGATCATGAAACTGTGTTTCTAAAGTTTGCGTGACGTCTATATTCCAAAAACCCATCAAGCCTACATAATGTCAGAGGATGCTTTTCAAAATTGTGCAATGGGACACACGTCTTCTGACCATAGCTGATCATATTTTTTTCAATAATATTTCCCAGTTTTTCTCCTATCACAACAAAGAAGGAAACAGAAAAGCTCCTGCTACCTACATATAGGAGGTTTGTTCAGAAGGAAACTTTCACTGAAAGTGTCAGAGTTGCCTGGATTAATCGCCTGTACCTTCAATTTGAGCCAAGATCCTCAAAACATGCTTATTCTTTCACGGCAAAGTACCCCAACCACAAAAGAAAAAAGAGTAAGACATGGAAGATGTGTCTAAGCAGCAAGGGCAGTCTCAGGAGATTCTCAGTCTTACTGAAAACTTTTTCCACTTGTGTCAGTTCCTTTCAGCCTAGTCCTGGCAACTGTCTCAGGAGGTTGTGTCTTGGGAAACCATATCTGATTATAACCACAGAAAATACCCCACAGTTTTTCATACAATTCCCATTATTCCACAATTTATGCACATTTAATCATTCAGCCTCTAAAAAAATGTGTAATAAGTGTGAATTTTCTATGAAAAATTAAGCAAAAGAGTTTAGAGGCAGAAAGGATTTACAGAAATTATTATATGCGCTATTACAGGATTATGTAACGTTAACATTTAAATTCACTCACCCTGATACTCCTCTTCAAAGTTTTAGAGATACCTGCTTCAGAACAGGAGATACTAATGCATTAATACCCTGATCAAATGTAACAGAAACCTTAGTTTGAAAGTGAGCTGCCTGATGAATTATTTGCTAAAAACTAAGCAAGATTCTTGGAGAAAAATGTCTGGTCAAGAAAGGACCCTTGCATTTGTCTCTATAGCATCTATGAGTCAATAAATAGCATTAATAAACAACAGAAAGTCACAATCTTGTGACAACAAATTCATTAACAGAAGAAAAAGCCTAAATTTAGTAAATACGTGATTAAAACCATGTTGCATGGAGTGCCTGTCTCTTTCCTGAGGCAAGGCTGGTTATCATTCACAAGTGGCAAACAATTGCAAGGTACAGACATTGTCGATTAGACTCCACAGATTATTTACCTTATCAAAAACATGGAAGGGTCCTGATTTCTAGGCTAATATTATCATGCACCAAAATGTTCATTTGTGCAATCATTTTGCAACCATTTCTCATAGGGCGGATTATCTGCACAGTTTTTTCACAAGTTGCCATGTCAACACATGTACAAATCAAGACTGTCAAATAACCCCGCCTAGCACCTCCTGCACTTAATTTAGAAATCTAACTTAACCACAAACTCACTGGAAACTTAGATTCCTGGGAAAAAAGTCTGGATGTTATCTTTTGTTTCAACTACAATCATATACGTTCTTTCTCAGTCAAGAGTGACAGGTTCACATCCTTGAAAAGAAGAAGTGGCTCTGCTCTGTTTCCTCAGTCTCTTCCTTCCTCCTCTATGTCCTCCTTCCCATTTGGCCAAATAATGAATTAATATCAGGTCTTAAGAAAAGATCCACAGAACTGAAGTTAGCTATGTTGACTTTCCATTTCATGCAGGAGAATTTAGGCCACTTCAGCAGTTTGTGATGCGCCCTGCCTAACACAATGTGGTGATAGTCACAGCATCCATGCAATGCAAGGCTCTGAGGCAGACACCCTGCTCAGCCTGCACACCTCCACTCCAAAAACCTTGCTTCCTTAAACAACATGAACATATGGCTAAGTATCACCGTCATCACCCATTCCTTAGGGAAGTGCTTTTATCTTAAACTACCCTCTACCACTTTCAGACAGCTGCAGAGCAGTTACTTCTGACCCTGTTTGGCCATAAACAGCAACAGCATCCCAACAAACGTGTTTTTTTGAATGGGTAGCTTGGACCATGTATGAGCAACTAAAATGTTAAATAAGGGGGCTGGCAAATGTATCTATTGGTGTATGTTGACCCATTGTTTTTAATTTGATCCCTCTTGAACCACTTCAGAGCATAAGCAATTATCCAGCACTCCAGACATTTCCTGGCTCACTTGCAGTCATTGCAAGTTTCATGCAAGATACTGTAAAATGATTTTTTTAACTTTCCAGATTAATTCTCACCCTTCACCATTTCTCTGCAGTATTGTATCTAAGTGATATTCCACAGCAGTTCCTGCTGTTTTAAGCACTGTGGTCCTTTTGATAATAGTGAATTAATCTAGTTGAAGAATGTAAAGCATTTTTACTTTAATTCAGATTTCTGTGCTTGTTAAGTATGCTTTTCTTCTTGGGTTTTGTTTTTGTTTTTTTTTTTCCCCCTCTGAAAACAATTCAACCCATTCGGTCTAAAATATTAATATTAGTGCAATATTTGTTAGAAACAAAAGAGAGGTTACTGACATCCTTTTTCCTTCACACTTTGTTGTTGTTTATTTATCAGTCAATTAGCAATCTGTTAAATCAACTAAACTAGGAAGAGTGATTGTGTACTTTGAAACATATGCTAGTTTTTAATGAAAGCAAAGCTGTCAGAAGCTTGTTCAAAATCTGGTGTTGGAACTGGATTGCAGACCCAGCAATCATAACCTCTGTGGCCTGGGAGAGCACATAAGTAGAGATTCAAATGTGGTTTAGACAGTCAATAATCACCTACCACTATGAATCTTTGGTAATGAGGACAGTATATTAATTAAAAATAAAATAATAAAAAAACCCAAACAAAACAGATACCCCATTGGGATCATTGATCACAAGTGTAGCTTATAATAAACTAAAAATATACAGTTTTAAATAAAATTTAATTATATATAAAAATTAAACAAAAGTTTTGATCCTTTTTCCACTGCTGTGAAAAATGTGGTTAATATTATTTGCAGCAGATTGCTTAAATACAAAAAGAAAGACTACTTTATGATTAGCGGGGACCTCACTAATACTTAATAATGTGAGCTCTTGGATGTTTATCCTTACTGCAATTCTAAATCAGTATTTCCATTAAGATATGAGTAAAAGCAGCCTGATTTCTAGCTAACTTAAATAACAGATGTGTCTAGTCTCACTAGGATTTGCTACCGTTATTACTTTTTATACTTAAAAGTATCAGAGGCACATGTATTTAAAATTACTTTATTTTTTTTTTAAGGTGACCTGAAGAAAGCACTAGAATTAGGGAAGGGGAAGCTGAAGATTAAAAGAATAAACATAATATGAGTCTCAAAATCCCATTTTTCATACTACCCTGATGTCAGAAATTATGCAAACTAGAAGATAATTCTGGTTTCTGAAGAAAAGAAGAAGACATTGACAAGAAGAGCACCAGGGAACTTTTGTTCACTTCAACTGAATCACTGATACCTTAAACCAATATGGATGTTCCTTATTTTCCATGCATAAAGATCTTACACAGAAAGACAGAAATCTTACCTTCATGTATTTCAAAAGGGGACTTTCCTTCATAATTCAACTATTGATTGTGTGCAGCAGTAATTCTGCTCCCTGAAATGATGCCTATAAAGACATTGAATGCAAAGTAGAAAATACACTTCTTTGTAACTGAGAAAAACATCACTGGTGAAATTGTGCCCAAGAATAAGTGAATAGGTGCACAACAAGCCTGTGGAAATATGTGGGGGAAAGTGTTTCTAGGTTTGTTTGGGGTTTTCTAGTGTTATCTAAAAGCTTGGGGCTAGAGAGTATCACTGGGAGGGTTTATTTCAAACCCAGGTCTAACTGACAGTTTTGAACCCTCTGCTTAATAGTAATACCTTCTCTACTAAACTGTCCTACTTTGTGTAATTAAATGGTCATCCTACCTCTCCTGTGTTTTTTCTTATTCTTGGGCTTAGTCACTGTAATTTGCTATCTCAGCCTCAATGGCTATATTATTCTCTCAAAAGCTGGAACAGCTTCAGCCGATAATACCTTCTGTTTGCACATCTGTATAACCAGATGGTTAACAAATTTTGAAAGACCTCCGTACAAATCACTGTTATACGAAAACCAGAAGGGAATTGAGGAAAAATACTTGGGAAATTTTATTTGAGAACTAAGCACCCTATTAGCTGTAGGGAAGATGCAACCTCTTCCTTCAGAAGAAAGTCAGGACCTTCACAGCAAGCAACTGAAATTTCCTTGTAAGAAAGAGGATTTTTGTGAAGTGATAATTAAAAAAGCTACTTTTTGTTCTCAGTCCTTATGGCTACTTACTAACCTATATTAAAATAAACAGGCACAGCAACGAAAATTTTCATAGGAGAATGTTCTTACAAAACTTTTGACCTTCCTTCACCAGAAATCACTTTCTTAGATCTGATGAAAATATTTTCCATTCTGAAGACCCAAACTAAAATTTCATTGACAATCATTCTACTTTAAAAATTAAAATATTAGTTGAAATAAAAGTATAACTGTCGTGCACAACATGGAAATGAAAGTTTAGAAACTAGAGGATTCATATTTAAACCAAATATTTTCTGTGGCTACTTGCTAGGCTTCTTCCAGTATATGAGAGTTAAAGGGTGGCTTTTCTTACAGAACCTTGATAGAAACATGAAACAAAGTAGAAGGAAAACTTCTGAGAACTGTATAATGCTGAAATCTGACTCCCTCCTTTTGGTATCACTGCTTAGATACTTTATGATACCCAGACAAAATAAACAGGCCTCTTCACATTAAATGACTCCCTTTCACTCCCACACAATTCTTTTCTACTGAGAAGGAAACTGTGTTTGTGGAGGTAGTTAGCAGGCAAGAAGGTTACTGAGAGACAATGCACCATCTGCTTAATCAAAGGCACACATACCAACACTCACTTAAAACTTTTTTTTTTTTAAAAAGCAACTACAAAAACAAAACAAAACAAAACAAACAAAAAAACCCAACAAAAAAAACAAACAGCAAATGCACTTTTATGGATCATTTTGCTTAAATCCTGGCCTTTGCAAAGGGTACCAGGCAGGAAAAATTACATGTGGCCTTTAATTGGAAAAAAAACTAGTGAAGTTGAATCCCACAAAAAGAATCTGCAAAAACATGTAGTTTCTTTGAATACCAACCTTTGTAAATTATAAAAAGTATTACAAGATACTAAGGGGAATGAATCCTTCCCATGGCCAGTTTAATACAAATTAAATTTACATTTTATTTTTTTTTATTACATATTTTGTTTTTATTACATATTTGTAATTTATTACATAAATTACAAAATACAATTAAAATCTTGTTCAATCATGACGTAGAGGAAACCTCAGGTCCCATTATGGGTGATGTTAAAAGAAAAAAAAAAAAGTAGTGAGTGTTTTGAAGTAATTATAAAATTGCAGATGTTATCCGGCACTGTGTATTTCATCCTCCAAAGAAAATTGATTTGGAAAGAAAATCTTGCATTGTTACTTCAGATTGAGTGAGAAAGTGAGAGGGAGTGTCAAAGAAACCTAGCTATATAGACTTGTACTAAGAGGACGCTTGCAGAACTTATCATATGGTGAGAAGGGATGAAACAGCTGGGTGTGAGGGAAATTTCACCAGTATGGTCTCAGAAGGATATTTAATGTGCTTTATAACCAGCAGGTCAAAAGCAGATTTCTCAGTCTGAGGAATAAAACAGAGACGTTTCAGTGACATTGAGAAAATGAGGCCAACTCTGGAATAAGGCTTTTCTCATTATCAGATTTTTTAAAAGTCTATGTCAGTGTTTCTAAAGTCTGACAGTTCCTACAAGACGTAACGAAATAAAAATGCATGTATTCTTTGTAAAGTATTGACACTAGATTCCCCTCTTACTGGTATAGTTAGAAAACATATCCTGGAGTCAAAGGTGTTACTTGGATGTAAAAATAGTAAAACTGAGAGAGAAATCAGGCCTATTAAGCTAGATGATTTGGTAACATTCGTAACTGTAAACAGAACAAGTTCTGTATGAGGTTATACCTTACACTTCATATTTACAATGGTTCTTTCTCTCACGCGTGGGTTTAATAAAAGCACCAGTGCTACTGAATGTTTTCTTTTAGAAAGGGCAACAACAAAATCTCCCCTTTGCCCAGCTGTCTACTTTCATAAAATGTGTAGGAACTCCATGAGGCTCAGAGAGTCCAACTTAGTTGAAACTGGCTGTTGGGGTCAAAAGGATCTTAAGCAAGGAGATACAAGGGAGTACATGGTGTACAACAGCGTAGGCTTCATTTCTCTATACTTTTGTGTGCTCTCCTAGCAAATTGTCTGACTATTGCTAGCTTTTCACCTTGACTGAGCTGACTGTCCTCTTGTAATACTCTACAGAACCAATCTGAAACTCAGTTCAGAAACAAGCCCTGATTCCTAATAAATTTGTGCACTATAATTGACTGGAAATGGTTTCAACAGCTCTTTATCAACTCAAATGCTATGCAAAAGGCACTTTTCTTATCACTAGACTCTGCCTCTTACTTTCTGCCAGAGAACTTCAAATTGTGATCAAAATACTGACTTATAAAAAGAAAAAAAAAATAGCACAACAGAAGCTTTACCTCAGTATACTTCTATTTAATAATCTGGTCTGCGTGTGTGTGTGTGTTTGTGTGTGGTTTGCCCAGCTGTCTCCTGTTGGGATGGCTTAAACATAACAAAGTGCTTGTGGTTATTATGACCTGTACCTGCCCACAACGATAGAAGAAAGTCTAGTTTTAGTAGTTCTTAGATTATACCCTTGTATGCTAACTGAGGAGACCTGTGGTTTTGAAGCAATCTGTATTTTTCATGCTAAGCATGTGTGGTTATTACTCAGGAATATGGACCAATCAGTCTTTATAGCTGAGGTGCCATAGCAATGTGATAAACTTTACAGCATCCATAGTAACAGAGAAAAAAATAATCAATTCATCAGGCATAGGAAAATGGCACATTCATTATTTATTACTGAGTTTCATAACAGAAATGTGACTGTAGTTGTGGTATTCAGAAACCCTCAATGAACAGTATATGTTAATTACTATACATACACTTGGCCTTCCTTTCTGTCTTCCAATTTGCCATTTGCACTGGAAAATAACTAAAAGAAACAATACTCTTTCATTTAGTTTGCAGACAAAGTGGAACCACTTCAGCCAAAACTATGGTGTTGCAATGATTTAGAAGTATTGGTCTAAAATGGTTTCTATAGCTCTTTTTCATGTGATTTGGGTCAGATTGAATATATTGTATTTCAACTTGCGAAGGTGGTCTAAACAAATATATTCCTTTCTTCAGCTTTATCACAACTTTGGGGTTTGTTTCTGATGAAAGATAGGTTGAGATCCTAATTGCTAATCCTCCTGTTGGACTTGTCTATCACGGTCCATACAATAAAAGTGTATCAGAAATAATAGTTAGTTGATCTTTAAGTCTCAAAATATTATCTAAGTTAGATCATCTGTTTTAACTCTCTAATTATCCTTTGCAGATTTACTTCTCTTTAAACAGAAGTTGTTCTTTTAAGATGTTGACTTAGGATAAAAAACAAAACTGTGACTTGAAACTACTCTGGATTGCCACTAAAGAATTCCTCATTATCCAATTAAGACAGATTTAAATTTTTGTTTATGCAGAGCCTATTTTGTAGATATTGAAAGATTGTGAATTGAGACAAGGAAAAGAAAGATTACTGCAACAAATTTTGAATCTTGTTTTTGAAGTAGTTAAATGGTGACAGGGAAAAAAGGTAGTGGACTTTACGTGGAGCTTATTGTGAAGTACACTGCAAAGCCATCTGGAAACTGAATGACAGTACATGATCTCAACAAATGGATTTAAAAGTTCCTAACTCATAGGAAGTGAACTGCAATACTGATAAATACCGTGGTGTGATTATGAAGTGTTGAAGTGTAGTATTTTTTTGTGAGTAACACACTGGTTGTTGCAAATGTACTTTCCGCAGCAGCAGCAAACTGTCCCTTTTAAAATTACAGTAGAAAAATATAATCAGTAAAGAAAAAGTTCTCTAAATATTGACTATTTAAACATTCTCTTTTGAGCAAGGGTGCCCAAAATTAAGTTTTCAAGCAAAACAAATATTTTCTACATCCTGTTGAACAGTTTCAACACTTATCGGATGACTCCCGTAACTGATTTGAAAACATCTTTTTTTCCATTTTTTAGTTGCTGGGCTCCTCCTTTATATCTTCCATGTACTTACATCTAAACACAGGCAGTATTTGTAACATCCATAACTTAAGCATATTTGAAACTCTATGCAAAATCAACACCATAACCTCTTCTTTTCCATTACAGAAGTATTTATAAAAATAATTGGTTTCTAAAACAATATGAGTGCTACAGGATAAGGACATGTTCTTCAGAAGCAAGTGATATTGTAAAGATCTTGCAAAATGTGAATACAACATTATTTTGTCCTGAATCCTTAATAAAAATAAAATATTTTTTGTTTTCAGCAATATAATAGTTTCAGGTGCCCTAATGAAAAGTCAAAGTACTCGGGGAAGGAGAAAAACACACCTATACTTCAGCTAGATACTGCCCAGTGGCAGGATTTGTCTTTTATATATATGTACCCAATTGTACTCTGAAGTTGCTCTCCCACTGTAGCTGCACATACATCGGTTATCCCTGTGCCTAACCATGTGTGTAACTTAAGGGTTCTGTAAAAACAATTTTACTTTTAAGCTTACTCACTCTTCACTTAATTGCCAGATGGTTCACTATATGCCATTGAATGCAACTAGCTTTTTTGATAATATAAAATATCTACATGAATGAAAGCACTACCCTATGTACATGAAAGCAAATCTTACCTGGATTTAAAGCCTTCTGAACATTTCACCATGAGCAGCTGAGAGTAAATTAAAAGGAAACCAATGTTCTTTCTGCACAATGCACCATATGTTCATTACATACAAATTTCTACCTGGTAAATGGGCATTTCGCTAAATAGTGGAAAAATCAAGGTCATAAAAATGTATGAATTAATGCACAACTGACCAAAAAAAAATTAAATCAAGGACATGGAAGCCCTAATTTTAATTCTTTTTACTACACACAATTTTTAACAATGCAGAGCTTTACTTGCTTCTGCCATTAATGATTTGTGATACAAGAAATAATGTTTTTATTGAATTTAGGAGGCTAATGAGTACCACCTATCCTAGAAGAACAATTTTCCTCAGTACATGGAAAGAAACAGGCAGAAACAATTTTAGACTTTTTACATAAGACTCATGGCAATATATTTGTGAAATAACTGTTACCAAAAACAGTTAAAAAGATTCCTGATAGAGATAAACTATGGAAATCATTCTGAAAAATAGATTAGATTAAGATTTAGCATAGTCACACTTCAATATTTCATGTAAACTTTACAAATTTATACAAAGTCACACAGTACTATCATAAAAACGATAACATTTTACACATAGTCAGTTATTGCAGCACAGTCTTACGACAGGATTCAGCAAAACATAAGCAAAATATAAATTGCAGGCTAAAGAAACAATGGGAAGAGCAGATCTAATGTACGTTTACATCTTCAAAATCTTAAAAATGAAGCTACTACTTCTGTCTTAGCTCACCTTGGTGAACTTAATAGTCTTGCATAACAAATCATTTCAGTAAAATAAATACTGATACCAGCACTGTGTTATTCTGTATCATCTGGACTGCTGAGAACCATAGCTGACAACAAAATTTACAATGAGGACAAAGATTATGCCTGGATCCCAGAAGGTGCACTCCTTAATTGCCTAACGAAATACGCTCTAATCTTGATGTGACAAGACTATTCGTCTCTTCTTTCCTATAAATGTATATCTGATTTTTTCAATGAAATGGGACATCAGCCGAGGGAACCATTTAAAACTAGGTCACATCTTTGTAGGGTCTATTACTGCCCTCCCACTCCCGTGTCCCCTGGGTAGACTGACATTCTGAGTGGTGATTTGAGGATAGGGCCCCAATGGCTTTACCTTGCGGTGCCCTGTACTACTCCTATCTTGGGCTTCTTGATCTCACTTAGCATGGAGCAGAAATGGGAGCACGGCATGCAAGGGACATTGCAAGAAGAGGCCTCGAGTCTCAGCCTCGATCCCCAAACAAACCACATTACATCAGAAGTTTCGCTAGTGGGAGCTTCCTGCTTTCACCCTCTGAACAGGCCAGTGGCACTGATAGTGATATGTCATCAGGCCTTTTAGCCTAGTGATAAGCTTTAACAAGTCAAAATGAAAAATTTTGTCTTGGCCCCATTCAGGCATTTTCTTTGTTGTTTGTTTGTTTGGTTTTTTTAAAATCTTTTACACAGCTGAATAAATTTTTTATATTTTTAGCAAGTTGCCCAGAATCACAAAATTAAGAAAGAGACTCCTTTATCTTACAGTTTACATCCTAGTTCTGAATAAAATGGGAGTTTAGGTTTGTATTTCATTCATCAATGCAGGTGACACATGAAGACACAATAAGTGTTTGCTGACTCCTCCACCTCACAGTTTTATGATTGCTGCTTACATTTGTTTGACTAAATAGTTTTCATTCCAGAATCATCCTGGGAGGTGATGGTCAAGAAATCAGTCAACTTGATTTTCATGTCATATCTCACCTGTCTGTCTTGATTGTCAGCATCAGTCTTAAACTCATGCAGTTAGGGTCAGGTGGAGCTATGTACACCCCAATCGGGATACTACAAATCCCAGTTTCAGAGGGCTAAGTCCTCTTCTTTAATGTAATCCATCAAATAGTACCAGTGCAACAATTCATAGCAAAAAGCAGATTTTTGTTCCCCGAATCTGATCTGGCTGAAAATGCATGAACGCAAAGTACATACCTTCAGAAAGAGTTTAGGGCATGTTGCTGGCAAGTGGAAGAATATTGTTTGATTTTTAAAGTGAACATATTTAGTATAAACATTATTAACCAAGAATAAATAGAAAACATAAATTCATAAAATTAATAGATATAGGTGACAAACTGCTTAGTGAGAGGCAAATCTCTACAAGCTGAAAGCTAATCTATTGAGCATAGCTCAATGAATTAGTACTCTAATTAAGTGTTTATCATCTTGTTTAGCATTTTGTATATTTAATAACACAGGAAATCAGCACAGCCAAACAAAGGTGATTTATATAATAAGCACTGCTCTGAATTGTCTGTGTAATAAGGATTATAATACTGATCCCTTTTGTTGAATGCAATAAAGACAGGGGCTGGGGGTGGGGGGAACAACAACAACAACAACAACAAAAACCCACCCCCCCAGGCTTAAGCTTTATTGTAGAAATAGATACATCAAATCTGTAAAATAAGACCCAAATGAATTGGACTTAACAACACTGCCAAAAGCGGTAAAAAGTTTAGGATCAGACCGAACCTACAGTACCTGGCAGCCAAAACCCACACTATTACTAAAGTTCAAAGGAAGCAAAGCTTGCTTTGTCAAACTGCACTGTATTCCTCAGAATAGCTAAGCTCAGAGTGACTGTTTGTCATTCCCAAACTCAGCAGCTGGAGAGCACCAAGGAGTACACAGCTTGAGCAGGGCACCAACTGAGTGTAAAAGAGCACAAGTTCAGTGCTGGAATAATATCAAAAACATGACACATCAGCATACCCTTTGTGTGAGATTAAAGACAACTACTATGGAATATGCTTTTTTATTTTCCAGACAGTTTTCCTTTGTTCCTGTAATCACTAAGCACCAGGGCTTTAGTAAAAAGTCAAAAGCTCCATCCCTCCTTCTGTTAGATGACCTTTCCTGAGAAGGCACTGCTCTGAACAAAACTGTTTTATCAGCAAAAGTTGAAGCTATGCTGATTAATGAGCATCTAAAGGCTGGAAGTAGCAGTGAAATTCATCGTGTACATCTTTAATGATTTTTCCTTTAAAATTAGAGGATATGGGACAGTTATTTCACACCCTTCACTGTACCAAATTGCACAGCCTTCCTTAAGGACCCTCCATGGTATGCACTGGTGTCGTTGTGCCATACCCATTTCTTTTCCTTTTCTATAATGTGTCTATAATGGAGGAGACAGCCACCCAAACTGCTGACTGGGGCAAGGGCTGCTTGATAATCTATTGCAAATGATGTCACGACATAGAGCGCATTTTCTTCATTTGAAACTGATCTTACAAAGACTTAAGCACAGGAACTTACTTTAGTGTCTGTACTAATAGTCCGAAATACAAGCAAATACCTGTATTTTCTGACATGCCTTTGAAGATCTGCATCTTGGCTTGCAATCTTTGAAAGTTTAGCTGGACTAAATCTCAAATTCAAGAAAACCCCTACTGAACCATAAAACTGAAACAATGTGTGGAAAGTCAAGCTGAGACTGCCACACACACAAATATATTCACCAAAAAAAAAAAAAATCAATTAAATCTTCTCAACCATCGCTCTGAAAACTAGGATTAGTGATAAAATTTTACTGATGGGTCTACGGCTTTCACATTCTCCTGGAAAGAAGTTGTTATAGCACAAAAACAGGGCCGGGTGGAAGCCACCAGACTGTAACAGGAAGGTGACAGTTTTTTAAAAAAATCACAAGCGTGGGTCAATACAATTTCCTTCAGCCACTGTGCCAGACTGACGCTGCTTGTGCGCTACTGCATGTTGAGAAGGGTATTGGAGAAGGAACAAATTCAAAGTTGTTTAATGTACCACTGCCATCAAAAAAAATGTCCATGAAAACATTGTATAACAAAATTTAGGCTTTTAAAAAGGATTCTGAAAACAATTGATAACAGAACCAAATTGCTTAACAACTCAAGCATTGGCAGCAAGATAACAGAAGGGTAAGCAATTAACAATGACCTGAGCTGTTTATAAAAAACACAGCTACAAACACAAAGCCACGCAAACCCTCACCCTTGGGATGGGTGAGGAAGCTTGTGAGTTTCAGCAAACAAACATACTAATCATTTGCCAAATAAACCATTCCAACACAAAACAGAAAACATAAACACAAAAGCTGTAGAACAGCTATGGTGGTGAAAAGATTCTGCTGCTGCAAAGGACATAAATTCTGCCAAATTTTCAAAGCTGTTTAGGCACCTAGGGACTAAGGTGGAGGTATGGGGGGTGCTCAGAGGTGCCAAGAGGGAACATGTCAACCTCCCGTTAAAAACAAGTGGCGACGCAGCTTTTTAAAATCTTACTTGTAGTCAGTACATATCTGCATCCAGAGGATGACCACGAAATCAGGGAGAGGGTATCATCCCCCATATTTGTATAATACACAGAATTGCTTGTTACAAATGAATTATAAAATGCTGTTTTGTAATAGAGTGCAGCCACAGGCACCATCAGCAGTAGGAAACCCAACACCACCATAATCTAAACATCAATATAAACAAGACCATGCCTAAATACTTGTAGGGGCATTTTACAAACTGTATCAGCACAGTATCTCAGCAAAGTGACCAGTTTTCTCTTTTTCTTTCAAGATGTACCTTTTCACCTCAGTGTTAGGTCTGATGCACTTGCCCAAATTGGAAGTGTTTATCAGAAGAAAAACAGCAACTGGAAACGCACCAATACACGCTGCCACAAGATTCATGCTTTATTCTCATGAGAAACCTTAGGTCTCATCTTTGTACCTGATTTACTGCCTCCTGTTTATAATAGTAGAGCTACTCATACAAAAATCATAAACTGTCTCTGGCTCTTGGGTAGCTGTACAAGACCCAGACTGTGCCTTCCATGCAGTATTTCAAAATCAATGAGACAATTCAGAATATAAATGGAGTTACATAGGATAACTAAAGTAGGCAGAATCAGGTGCTGTAAAACTAACCTGGAAAGGAATAGGAGACATGCCAAGAAGAAGCTCACTTCCAGGACAAGATTTTCAATAGTCCTTACTTCTTAAGGAAACCTGTTTTATTCAAGTACATACTACAAAGAACAGGATGGTCTTGAATAACCGATTCCATATTGATTATATGAGCCAGGAGGGAAAGATATTGGATTTTCTCAAATACCATGAAGATCTGGATAACAAGATTATGGAAACACAAGCCAAAGTGATATAAAATCAAGCCAGGGCTAACAAAATTATGCCTGTCTCCAAATACTTATAAAACAAAAATCTTTCTCTCTGGGAAGATGAGTGCTGTAGGAAAAGCAGAAATGAAAAAAACAACCAAACAAACAAACAAACAAAACCTAAGAGTAAAAAAATGTCCACTTCGCATATTTATTGTGGCATTTGAGTATTCCTGAGTGTTTAAAGAACAAACCCAGGGACAGGTTCTACTTTGTGCCCCTAAGATTCCCTGGCAGTAGCCTGGGCCAAAATTTGGAGATGTATATCCACATAGGGTACCCCAAACCCTTAAATTAGTCTATGTATAAACATTTATACAAGCTTAAATAAGTAATATACGGCATTACAGTGAGTTCAGTGGCCTTGAAATGATCAGAGGGCCAAAGTAATTACCTATGGTCACAAGGTTTCAAAAGCACAAACACATACACTGCTCCCTTATGCCCTTCCTACCTGGACATTTTTTCACAGAACAGGGACATGCCAAATATCTCAGATTTCAAACTTAGCTGTATGTAACAAGCTCTCAAGTTGCATGACAAATTGCCAGTTTATGTTACACTCTTACTGCATAGATTATCACATTTAATATATTGGGACTTTAAATACTTGTGCTAAATTCCTTTTTTGTTATGGCATGAATTAGTCTTTAAAAGAACAATAAAAGCAAGCAACATACATTTCCCTTCAAACATATAAATCTGCACTGGAAGAGTTTCAGTCCTATGCTGTCTGTACCTAATCCAAATTTATGTTGCTCCTCGAGTTATTTAAGTTATTTAGACTTCATATAGTCCAGCAACCAAACTGGAATTCCTGTGATTGCAGGTCAGATGCATCTCTGGTGGAGCTGGGAAATGAGAGATGATGCACTGAGTCCTCAACATGTAATATACCACTTGTACCTTGATAGCTGATCTGAATGTGCAGGGTTATAGATATACGATATCAGAGGGATAATGTGCCATTGGACTATAATCTCATTTTTTAACAGCTTTGAAGATCCAGGAGTCTGAGGTCCTTTCCGTAATCTTTCTGAGAATACCAGCTTCTAAATCATGATGAGATTTCACCTCTTTTTTAATTGAGAATTGCATTGATCCCACTAGCTCTTTCCATCCTGAGGTACTGAGGTTGTAAAAGATTTCTGTTCTCCACACCAAAACTGACAACATTACATCCAGTGGTTCAGAAAAGGAAAATTCTGTTCTCTTGTAAAATGTCTTAAGTCCTTCAACAACTCTTGTCGGCTTTGTATGGTCATTTCAGTTACAGAGATGTTAAATAAGAGTAAAGTCTCAAAGTTCAGGAAACCTCAAGGTGATGTTTTGTGACATAAAATAAATGAAACAAAGATACAAGTCCAGCCCAGTAATTACTCTAACAAGTCAAGCTGCTCAGTGGTTTGATGCGTACATTTGTCAAAAGCTTTATAAATAGGAAATAGAGATGCTTTTCATTAAAATATTCTTTTTTGTTGTTCAGTAATCTGTACAATAATCTTGCACATTTCTGTCACGTACATGATAGGGCAGGTAATACATTCTGCTAAAATAGCCAGAGGTAAATGCAAATCGCTCTGTTTCATTACCTTTTTTATGGTTTTTTGTTTCAGTTTAATCAGCTTTCACTGTTCGTATGAAGCAGGTGTTGAGAACTGTGGGCTTTGTGATTTCCCATTCTGTTTTTTGTTGCAGAGCATCTTACAATACCTCCACTCTAAAAATGTACAACACTGTGCTATTTAATACTATGTAAAATTTCTCTCTCCAACTTTCTTGAAGTGACAAAAATTTATTTCAGGGTCAAAGCATATCTCGGTTAGGCTATACCGCATCATACTTAGAACTAATATCATTAGCCCTTTTTCCATTTGAGAATTTTTAGAGAACAGTTATTCATAAGAAAGACATAACTGAGATTAGCAGTACTTAAGAAAAAGTGAAAATTTGGCACCCTTAATCATTAGTATCCTTTATGACAGATTAATTTACTGTAATTAAGACAACATCCTGACCTTTCAACAGCTTTTACAAAAGATCAAATCTGCTTCACAGGTTTTAATATTCCTTTTTTCCATTCTACATTAAAAGAAAAAAAAAAGAAAAAAGAAAGAATAAAAAAGCTGCTTTTTAATCTCCTGTTGTCTAATACTGGTTTTGCACATACCAGATACACTCCAAGTAGTTCTACTAACTATTTTAATTGACTGCTGAGTTACAGTTATTTCACAGAAGAAAAAGGAAGGTTGACATTCCTTGTTGTGGATATGCATACTGCAATATTGTACATTGTAATACTACTGAGAAACCAAATGGAAACAAGAATAAAGAGGGAAAAATCCCAGCCAACATTTCCAAACTTTTCTTAAGGAAGAGATAAATAATTCAAATTAGTTTTATTCCACGTACAGCAATTATAATGGCCTAATATTTCACAGGCTTCTAAGTTATCTTCATCAGGTATGAGCACCAAGTCCAAGATCTGCTCCTGACTGCAATAAATTAGCTGCAACACTTGCCACCCAGGAAGTAGTTGTTGGTCAGCTCCTTCCAGTCATGAGTGACAAAACTAGTCCATGTTGATTCCTAAACAACAGCTTATTTATCACTGGACTCTGATGAACAATTATTCCGAGCCTCTTAAGGCCTCAGCTTTGTGTGAAATCATTTCCTGCCCTGACAAACTATTTGAATATCACAGATTTCAGGCAGCAGCTGTTGAGACTCACCTGTCTTCTATCACCAAATAGAGTTTGTACTGCATGAACAATTTTGCATCAAGGTGAAAAAAATAAATCATATGCAGTTAGAATAGGCAACTTTTTTTTTTTAATGTGGACAGTTTACACAATTATAGAAGATGCAGGTTTTGTGAAAAGAAATTGTTTGGTTTTGATGCTTGTCAGAGGCTCAAAATTTCCCAGTTTTTGCTTTTTTTTTTCCTTCTTCCTAAAAACAAAATACTTTTGTGCAAATATACATATAGTTTTGGAATTTAAACACAGCATGAAGACAGGAAGGAAGGTGTTATGTTGGTAATAGCTCATTTTTCTAGTAATGGGAATGCCATTTTCTCATTAGCTCCTGCTGACGTAGTAGAATCCTTTACTGAGGCATTTCCAGATTTATTTTTCTGTCTCCATACACAGCAAGATTTGGAAGACTACACAGGCCAAAACCTGGACATATTTGTCTATTTGACTTGTTAAATCCCAAAAAATGTCCTCTGTCTTTAAAGTAGATCATAGAAACCATGTTTCATGATAAAATCTTGTATAGGAATATGTTTCGCATTAGCTGGCTTGGTTTAATGTCTTCATAAAATTTCACATGTCTGTAATATTTATTTTTCTTTTGAGAACACAAAAAAAATAATTTTCCTTCATTTTAACCAGGATATTGTTTTTGTCTCTCAACAATTCAACAGCATGAATTGTCTGAAAACAGTCAGTTTATCTTTAACCTCCTATAAGGGGTTCCACTATTGAGGTCTCATGGAGCAAAACCATCTAGTGTTAAGCCTGTAGTAGCAAATCAAACACTGTCTGGGAACATTTCCAGGTGCTGGAATGCAGCTTTCTTTGCCAATGTTTGAGCAGTCCCTGGTATACTTTTGGTTGTGACAAATACCACACCGCAAAATAGTTTCTGAGCATGATTTGGGAGTTAAGTGTCCCAACAACTATTCCCAGCAGGCAGCTGGTGCTCATTCCCCCTGGTTTTGATGCTAAGGGGATTTACTATCCTTTCTATGAGATCAGCCTCTTTATTGGGAGAATCTTAAATTATTATAAACATTAGTTTGCATCATGTCTGACTTTTATTTACGCAGATGCTGTCAAGAAATCTGAGTCTGTACACTGGTATGCACTGTGAGATTTTACATGATAGACTAGGAAGGCTGTGTTTCTAATCAAGAAATCTTCGTTCTCTCTCATCATAACAAACCATGGCTAACTAGATAAATAATTCTTCTTTCAAAGTAGGAAGCTTCTAATTCTTTTAAAATCTATTGCATTCTATTATATCGTATCTTATTTCATTTCCTTTTCCTATCTAAAACTTCAAATATTCCTTTCTTTCCACATGGTTTATTTCTAAGTTTTCTGAAAAGGCTTTCTTGAGATTTATGAGGGAATGCAACCAGCAAAAACAATGTCATGGTTCTTATGAACATGTTGAAGAACACCCCCTTTTCAGCTGTGTTTTGTGCTTATATGCTTTCATAGTGTGTTGGAGTTACTTGGTCTTTGTTGGTCTTTAAGGTATATCAAATATTTAGAAACTAGTTATGAATGGGTTGTGCTTTGGGATAGACAACACATTTCTAGTTGTGACTTAAATTTTTATTACAATTCCATCAGTAATTGTATATTACAATTGTATCCGTACTTACAATACTGTTAGTAAAATTTAATTGTTTTACTACAGTCACATCAGGGTTTTTTTTTCTTTCTTATCAAGGTAATATCTTCAAGTACAGTGTACGGACTTTTTTTGCTCTCATTAAAATGTTTACTGCTTTCATGAGCTCCTAAGAGCATTACTGCCAGCCGTTTCTTTAATGTTAAATTAAGTTTCTGACTGCTGTAACAGACAGCTGGGCAGACTGGTAACAAAAAAAAAAAAATCTGTACATTTTTGGATGCGAAATTTCAGTGTGTGACTTCTGTTTGTCAGTTTAATAGTCAGTGACCCATGCCTTCACTCAGGTTAAATTATTTTTGTTAAAAAGGAATATATTATTAACATAACAATTTCCATTGTTGCTTGAGCTGTAAACAATGGAGCCAGAAAACTGCAGTCTTAAAGAATCATCCCAACAAAATTAAGTGTATATTAAAGCGTAGACAGAGTATTTATTCAGAGAATCATAGAATCATAGAAGGGTTAGAGTTGGAAGGGACCTTGAAGATCATTTAGTTCCAGCCCCCCTGCCATGGGCAGGGACACATTCCACTAGATCAGGTCGCTCAAAGCCCCATCCAACCTGGCCTTGAACACCTCCAGGGATGGGACCTCAACAACTTCTCTGGGCAACCTGCTCCAGTGTCTCACCACCCTCAGAGTAAAGAATTTTTCCCTAATACCTAACCTAAATCTACCCTTTTCCAGTTTGGAAACATTACCCTTTGTCCTATCACTATACACCCTGATAAAGGGTCCCTCCCTATCTTTTCTGCAGGGCCCTTTTAAGTAGTGGAAGGCTGCAATAACATCTCACCAGAGTCTTCTCCTCTCCAGGCTGAACAACACCAACTCTTTCACCCTCTTCTCATAGGAGAGGTGCTCCTGCCCTCAGACCATCTTCGTGGCCTTTCTCTGAACTCGCTCCAACAGGTTCACGTTCTTCTTATGTTGGAGGGTCCAGAGCTGGATGCATTACTCCAGGGGGGGTGTCACCAGAGCACAGTACAGGGGAAGAATCACCTCCCTTGACTTGCTGGCCACACTTCTTTTGATGCAGCCCAGGATGTGGTTGGCCTTCTGGGCTGCGGTCACACATTGCCAGCTCATGTTGAGCTTTGTGTCAATCAGCACCCCCAGGTGCTTCTCCTCGGGGTTGCTCTCAATCCATTCTCTGCCCAACCTGTCTTTGTGCTTGTGATTGCCCCAGCCCAGGTGTAGCACCTTACACTTAGTCTTGTTGAACTTTATGAGGTTTGCTTCAACCCAATTCTCAAGCCTGTCCAGGTCCCTCTGGCTGGCACCCTTTCCCTCCAGCGTGTCAACTGCACCATGCAGCTTGGTGTTGTTGGCAAACTTGCTGAGGATCCCACTGCCCATGTCACCAACAAAGACGTTAAACAGCACTGGTCCCAGTACTGACTCCTGAGGAACACCATTCATCACTGGCCGCTACTTGGACATCAAGCCACTGACCACAACTCTTTGAGTGCAGCCATCCAGCCAATTCCTTATCAACCAACTAGTTCATCCATCAAATCCATGTCTCTCCAATTTAGAGACAAGGATGACGTGTGGGACAGTGTCAAATGCTTTGCACATGTCCAGGTAGATGAAGTCAGTTGTTCTTCCCTTATCCACCAATTCTGTAATGTTGTTTTAGGAGGCCACCAAATTTGTCATGCACGATTTGCCCTTAGGGAAGCCATTCTGGCTGTCACCAATAACCTCCTCTTTTTCCGCGTGTCTTAGCAGAGTTTCCAGGAGGATCTGCTCCATGATCTTGCCAGGCACAGAGGTGAGACTGGCCTGTAGTTCCCCATGTCTTCCTTTTTTCCCTTTTTGAAAATGAGAGTTATATTTCCCCTTTTACAGTCAGGGGGAACTTCACCAGACTGCCACAACTTCTCAAATATGATGGATAGTGGCTTGGCAACTTCATACGCCAGTTCCCTCAGGACCCACAAATGAATCTCACCAGGTGCCATGGACTCATGCACCTTCAGGTTCCTCAGATGGTCTCAAACCTGGTCTTCTCCTACAACGAGAGAAACCTCATTCTCCTAGTCCCTGCCTTTGCCTTCTGCGACTTGGGTGGTCTGGCTAGAGCACTTGACATTGAAGACTGAGGCAAAAAAGTCATTGAGTACCTCAGCCTTCTCCATATCCCAGGTGACCAGGTCTCCCGTTTCCTTCCTGAGAGAGCCTGCATTTTCCTTAGTCTTCCTTTTATTACCATCATTATTCATCTAGTTTAAAATTGGTTACCTTCGGGAAGTGGCCTAGGGTGAAGTGATGATATGTGAATAGATAACACAAAAGAACAGTGCAGAAACTTGCATGCTGTTACTTTGCTTCAACTTTTCTGAAAAAACTGTCACATGTATATGTGTATATATATATATTTTACTTCTTTCACACCCCTCAAGATAAATCTCTCTATTTAACTGTGAAATTGCAGATTAGAAGGAAAAAAGAAACCCCCATGTTGCTTTTTCTGAAAAGAAGATCATAGGACTTGAGCCAATGAATTGTGACTGCTCAAATAGCCTTTGGATATTTAGAAACTGAGGTATTTCCCATGGTCCGCATGTAACACTAGGCACACAGAACGCAAATTTCTTTGCACCAGAAAGAGGGTACACAAAGGAACTGCAGTCTGTTTTCTCCTCAGAAAGATGGCCTGATATCACAAGGCATAGCTTCAAGATGTAAAATATTAATCATTAATCATCAAAATATTAATGTAGTGTATAGATCCAGAGCACCATAAGGAATAGTTTTAGCAAGCTTTCTAACATTAATATTAATTTACCAGTATCATATATATTTTGGCTGAAATCAATTTTTACTGATTTCTCCATAAAGTACCAGACAAGGCAAAAATGAATGCCAATATATCTGAAAGCAAGATTTAACATTGCACCCAAGTACTGCAGGGATATTTCTTACAGCAGGTGAAGTGGACAGTCCATACAAAAATAAATCAGCTATGCTGTACCTTTTTTATTGCCAAGTTCATTGGTTCATTTCATGTCAAAGAAAAATCAAATTAAGAAAGAAGACAAAGAGAGAATAGAAAAATACAGAGTCTCCGTGATAATTGTTATTACATAGTTAAGATTTAATAGCAGTGTATGGAAGAAATAAAATTTTCATCGGGCTAGAATGTGAGGGTGAAACACTCACTGTCTTTTACCCGTTTGTGTGCCTGTATGACAAATAAACCAATATTTCAGTAACATTACAGCTTGGCTATGCCAACTGACTCCAAAGTCCCTGCTCCCAAAAATACCTTCTTGTCTAACACAAAAATTATTCACATTATTCCAAAGACAAAAATATTTAAAAGGTACTTACAGAGGAGATTCAGGAAAAGACATAAAATTCTGAGATCTCCCATCAAACAGTTTTATGGACACAGAGTCCGTGGATCAGAGTTATTGCTTCTCTTCTTCTCTGGCAGTGTGTACACCTTTTTCCACAGATCATTACACATGCAAAGTATTAATATTTACCTTTCTCAGTTCCTTTGCCTTCCTTTGGTGTCTTTATTTTCCTCCTCTGAAACCTGTTTCAGAAAGACAAACAAAAGCATTGCTTTAATTAACAAAGCAAGAAGCATTATGTGTCATGCAGCTCATACACACCAAATCAGAAAGACTTCTATTTAGCTCTTTACCCAATAATGGCCAGATGTTAAAGAGCCAACCCCCAGGACGCAAGACATTTTAAAAACCTTCCAATTTACAACTTGATATACTTTAAGCCCTCTAAGGATAATTTTCATTAATTTTAATTAAATGCACAGCCCAAAGTATTTTCTACACATTACATGAGAGAAAAATATTTTGGATCATAGCAGCTCTGAGTTCCACAGAACCAAACCCACAGCTAAAGACAGTTTTAGAAATAGCAACCTTTCAACAAGCAGCCTGAAGCTTCCTCTCTGTTCTCTCACTTAAAATCAAATATCTGTTAGTATTTAAAATTTCAAAAATATCAATGATTAATTGGGTGAGGAAGAGAGAGAGTTACTCCAAAGCCTGATGGTTACAGTATTATGTGGAAATCACTGCTTCAGTCCCAGCTCCAATAAATAAGTCATAATTTTGTAGCAGATAGGACCAGGTTAAGAAAAGAAAGTGACAACCATTTTCTGGAACACATTGTAATTCCCTGCGTTACGAACTTCCTCAGGTGGCAGGAGACTTTGGTTTACAACCCAAGAGAGACTGAAGACGTCTGAAGTCAGGGTACCAGCATGCCAATGCATGTAACAATACCCGTGGTATCCACAGCGAAAGGCAAGGATTATTCTACCATATGGTGATTTTGTCCCTTGAGGAAATCTATTCCCTTTGTTTGAAAATGCCTGGCTGATTTGGGGAAATATTATTCAATCAAGCAACCAAACGTCCAAAAAAAAAAAAAAAAATAGAAACCCTATTTATTCACACAACCCTATAGTATATATAGACAATTCACATATAAATTTTATTTATATGTGTGTTTATATTTTACATTTATGTATAAATAACACTAATGAAATTTTTAAAAAACTGTGTCCCAGGATGAGCAAACAAGATGGGTGACTTTCACAAGCAAACAGTAAAAAACAAAGGATGAAAATAAACAGATCTGAGAAAAAAAAGATTGTCAAGAATAGGGAACATTGCTCTTTTGAGCATATTCAGTGCTGGCTTCAATCTCTTGTACAGCATTTAGCTTCACAGGGTGGTATACAGCCCTACGTAGAAACATGTTAACAAGAGTAATATTTCTCTTTGTGGCAACAAAGTGCTTTAATAAGGCAAGTGAGAGTCTCTCCAAGGGTCGAGAATCTAACGCCCATAGGAATCTAATGCCCAAAGTACCCATATAAGTTTTCACAAATAACTTATTTAATCTACTTTTTGAATGGGAAAGGAAAGTAGTCTGAAATGTATTTGCATTCTCCAGTATCAGGCAAACTAAATTGAATAACCATGATATGATGTGTAAATTTGGAATTGTTACCAGAAAGGTGGGCTTGTCTACAGATGCTGTCTACATGAACACACAGAAAGGAGGAAACCACTTAGTCAGACTGCTTGTTGGATTTCTAAAAATGAATGTTTTTAACAGTGTCATATTGCAGAACAGAAGTATCATTATCAGTAGCACGAATACTTACAGTATCATTTCTTTCCCTGACTTCTTTTCGTTTTTAAACTTTGTTTAAAATTGTGCCAAACACTGCAACTTTCTGTTGCAGATGTGCAACTAACTTATATTGCAAAGGGCTTCATGAACACAGAACCTGCCAAATGAACACGGGAATTTTTCTCAAACCCTCAAGTATTCACACTGTTTTAACTCAAAAGTGGTGACTGCTATGTCTTGGCATCTTTTTCTGTTCTGTGGCCTGGTTATATTTTACAGAGGCATGGTAAGCTAGAGAAGTGGTGCTGGTAACAGAAACTGGTTGCAGGAGCAGCTGAATGAGGATACATTCATCAGCACAGTCTGGACCTCACTGCTGAGAATTGATGGCAATATGCTGTAGAAGACCAGGCCAAAAAAATTAAATTACGGTACTCTTTCATATCAACCCTTGCCAGGCAGCAGAAGAGCCAGGTTTCTCCCTTTCTTAAGCCTAAAACCTAGGATTTCTGTTCTTCTGATTGGGAGTAGCCTCTACCACTTCTCTGACAGCTGTTTGCAGTCTCACAGTGAGAGGATGGGTGAGGCTGTAAAATATCTTGCTAGTCATTTCAGGCAACTAATAGCCACCTAATTGTTTCTTACCAATTGCCTTACCTATGTAAATAAAACCGATTGTACACTATCTGCTGTAAATGAAAGCTTTTTTGTATCTTTTCATCAGCAGTACATCAAAATATGCCATTTTTCCACACAAAAGCTCTCCACATGCTTTCTTAGCCTGTGAGAGTTGCTGGCAAATAACAGTGTTCAGGATATACTCCTATATCATGGCGTTGAGTGTATAACAAGTAGATACAGAAAAATAGATGAGTAGCAGTCATCTAGACAGTCAAAAGAGGAAGCCCGATTATTAAAGTGAGCAGTGCTGTCAGAACCTCAACAGAAGAACTCAAGGGATTATGAACTTAAGTGCCTCAATGAAAGATTACATAAAAAAGCATTGCTACATAAAGCTCATGCAAACCCACAAACCATTCTCATGCAAACCATTTTCTTTTGGAGTAATAAAACTGAAAGTCCAATACCAGTTAAAGTGGGAAAACACAAAGAAAATTTTTCATCTGAACATGGATGAGATGTCTTCCAAGTCAATAGTTGTTTCAGTTCTGGATGAACCAAATCCATCTGAACAAGAAAAGACAAAAAGCGTGACATGTTTAACCAACAGTTTTCTTGGCACTGTTTTGGATTTTTCTTATCTTGTCCGGTACGCAATAAAATAACAAGAATTTTCTTCTAAAATCCAAACTGTCAAAAAAAGACACATATGAAAAATCAGTGCAAAAAAAGGAAGTATTTTCTTTACTACTCTGTGACATTATTTTCCTACCCCATTCTGTAATAATTTAGTACACTACAGAAGAGATTAAGGGTTTAAAACTTATTTATACTGTATTGCACCAATAGTAAATCTGGAAACAATTTGTTGGGTTGAAAGCTGTTTCAAACTCGCAAAAGTTGATTAATTAATAGAAAAATACTGTCAACATTTATCCAAAACTTTTCACCCTTTCAATGTCTTCTCACGCTTATTTGAATAAAACTATAATTATTTACATGCATTCATCTTTTGTTAATTTCTTTTGGGTTTTGTTTGTTCAGTGGGGGGTTGTTTTTTTTTAAAAAAGGGCATGTGAAAATTAAAAAACAGTTTTAGAAGAACTATCTGCAGTTCTTACTAATATGCAAAGTAGAGTCCTAATATCATCCAGCCTTTAGGTTTAATAACTGGAGAAAAATGTTCATAGATCCAATGAACACCTGTCCAAATCATCCAAACTTCTGTCGTGTATGTGGTTTAACTGAAACAACTGGTTGTCAAATTACATTTCCAAAACAATTTGTCTTTAAGCAAGCCAAGAACAAAATCAGACTGTCCTTTCTAACAGCACTTTCATGCTAGCTAAAATTCAAACTAGTACAAAACACACATAAGAAAAGAAGAAAAAAAAAAACCAAAACAAACAAAACAAACATTTAAACAACTGTAAATAACTTCAGAAAATACTCAGGTTTAATTTGAGAGGAAAACTCACACTGGCAAATACTTTACCTTGGATTCAGATTCTTTCCAGATGACTCAGCCCAAACTGGATGCTTCCCTCCTGCCAACACTTTCTGTAAAGGAAAAGGTAAATGATTGTCCTTTTCCAAATGAGAACTACTACTCTGAAATCATGTGCAGGTTGTGCCAATGAAGTGAGAGACTTCACCAGAGGGATATGGCCAGTGTTTGAGCAGTACTCCTGAAAACCTGGGCCATACACTCCAGTGGAAGGCTAGCCCAACATTTTTGGAGGTAGGGAACAAATTGGATGGCGTGATTAAAAGCAATTGAGATAAAACCGGAAACATCTTCTATTTCTGTAGGCAGCATTTGGGAATGAAGACACCCAAAGTGCACCTGCCAACTGTGGGTCATTTTCTCCTGCACAAATCTGGCGATACACATTGTGGTGCCAGTTTGAAGTTCCTCTGAAAGTGTGACCCATACAGAAATACTCTAAAACTTTGTGATCAAAAATGCTTTCTTTTAAAAGTTTCTATGTCATAAAATCCAGAAAATGAAAAAAAAAAAACTTAAATGCTAGGTAGTGCCAACACACTATATGTAAACATACATGGACATATATGCATTCTGTATATATCAATTTTATTTTTGAGCCTTAAAATTGGCTTTGAGTTCAACTACCCAGGTTATTCTCTTTCTTTACTCTTTCCGCCAGTCTCTGTAAGACAAAAAGTAATGAAAAAATGTCTGCAACTTACTGTGTCTTAATCAATCACTGCAGCCTCAGTTTAAGAAACAGTTTTGAACTCATTTCTTTTGCTAAGTTTCCAGCTGAGCCTCAAATTTTTGCTAATGGAAAATTTCCAGGAAATATTTGCTATATTGCGTTGAACAAATACCTATAAAAACTGCAAGATCTTAGGCAGTACCTGTCAGTACAACATCCTTTATATCTCCACAAGTAAAGGACTGGAAAGGGTAACCATTGCCCACACTTAATTTTTCCCCACTGAAAGAATCTTGCTCTTTTTAGGGGTGAGGAATATGTTAGAGATGTAGCAAATGTGGTCCACACATGCCCACACAAAAAAAAAAGAAGGAAGGTATACATGTTTGGGACTTCCTCAGTTAAAGCTTAATTAGGTGCCACATCCAGAGGCAACCATGGAAGGGAGTGTCAAGGCTTGCCAAGTGCAGAAGCCCACTTGAGAGCGCCCACATCATGCAGAACTTGAAAACTGCCTGTCATGAAACTATCAGTCCAGCAATGAAACTATTCAACAGCTAACTAGATGTGAACCTAGAGAAGACATTACTCTTAACCTGGGAATCTAGCAAAGACTTTTTCATGTCTTTCTCCCCCCAGTTCCCAACACATGCACACATGGAAGCAAGCTGATTGACTTACACCCTGGAGACAGATACCAATTGCTGATGTGCAAGATCCTGCTTCCCTGCCAGCTGCTAGTAGAAGGCTAGGGGAAGGTGGCCCTTAAAGAAGCTGGAAAACAAGTCTGAAGATACAGTAAGATTTAATTCCTTTCCTCCTACAGTGGGAATGTTTGATACCCAACAGCCAGATACGACTAACTAAGAAGAGCTTAGAATCACAAGATATTGAAGTGTCGCAGGAATGTTTAAAATTAGCTCTCAGATTCCTTAAACCAAGGAACTTCAACTGACTTAAAATACATTGACTGTCTTCCTTGCTTTCGCACACAAGAAAACAAGGATAAGCAAATCTGTCTACAACCAATTTCAGGATTACTGTAAGCTACCATGAGAGTATGTGGAAAATGCTACTCAAACATCAAATCTTTCCCTGTGTTTTTTGCAAACCTATGCAAGTCATTTCTTCCTACTTTGAGTTTTGTGACATGACACATGGGGAAACACAGCTTAGAGAGCAGAACAGATGGATAGATAAAAAGCATGAACTATGGAAGAAAAAAGTGTGTGTAAGGATGTAAAGGGCAAAAGATCTTCAGGGAGAAACAGAGACAAAGAAGGAAAAAACATCATTTTATTTTCTTTGAGTAGTATAGAAGAACTTGAAAAAGTAAAACCAATTCTGAACACTAGCAAGAAGCCCCAGTATTACTGTTCTGCCACATGATGGCATTATTTGAGGCAGTTCTTTGAATATATAGAATCACATTTCATTAGCATATTTAAAGACTACAGGATATAAAGCTCTTAATCTCTGAAATACAAGGCAGATAGTATGCAGAGTATCTCCCACTTTCTCTGGTTAAGCTGCATGAGAATTTCACCAACACAGATCGGCCATTACTCAATGCTGAGCTTTTCATGCAAGAGACGTGAGACACATACACATTATTAAAAATAAGAATAAGAGAACTTTAGAATTCAAATAAAGTGCATCCCCAGTTCTACATTCATGAAAATTTTATGGTTTAACATGTTATGCCTTTGTTCATACAAGTGCAATTTTTAGGAAACTTACTAAAAAAAGTTCCAGACTCTAAGAAAAAGCTGCAGTTAAGTCTTTGGTCATGCTATGTTGAAACGAACACAGGGTTTGAGCAAGTTTTTCCATACGTTTCGTCACATTTATTTTCATTTAGGTTAAATACAGTTAATACAGAGAGGTACTAACCTGAACACTGAACTGAACACTGAACACTGAACTGAACTGAAGAACCTCCATCACTATATTAATAATATGAATCAATTAAACAACTACAGCCAGTTAATGCCAAGTTAACATCTTATTTGCCAAAGAATACAGTTTGGTTATTCATAACAGCAACCTCTAAACAGTTTCCTCTAGAAAATCTTGAGTTAAACTTGCTAAACTGAGATGGTAGGGTTCCCTTTTCTCCAGAATGCTCCTGACTGACCATTCAGCACAGATAGAAGAAACACATATTAAATTCCTATCTGCCATACCTCTGCTGAGGCACATAGAAAACAATGAAGTGATTGGTGACAGCCAGCATGGCTTCACCAAGGGCAAGTCATGCCTGACAAATTTGGTGGCCTTCTACGAAGGGGTCACAGTGGCAGTGAACAAGGGAAGATCAGCTAATATCATCTACCTGGACTTGTGCAAAGCATTTGACACTGTCCCACACGATATCCTGGTCTCTAAATTGAAGAGACATGGATTCGA
>VUYV01000030.1:5005882-5098592 GCA_008711295.1 Anarhynchus alexandrinus
AGATCTTATTGCGGCCTTCCAGTACCTAAAGTGGGCCTACAGGAGAGCTGGGGAAGGACTTTTTACTAGGGCATGTAGTGATAGGGTGAGGGGGAATGGCTTGAAACTGGAAGAGGGCAGGTTTAGATTGAACATTAGGAAGAAGTTTTTCACTTGGAGGGTGGTAAGGCACTGGAACAGGTTGCCCAGAGATGTTGTTGAGGCCTCATCCCTGGAGATGTTCAAGGCCAGGCTGGACATGGCCTTGGGCAACCTGGTCTAGTGGGAGATGTCCCTGTCTATGGGAGGTTTGGAACTCAATGATCTTCAAGGTCCTTTCCAACCTAAACCATTCTATGATTCTATGATTTAACACCCAAAACCCTCTGGTAGTGTTGTGAGGAAGCCATAAAGGTAGGTATACCCTTCTGTCTCTTGATGTTCTTGTGCTTAAAACTTCATTTTCATCAGAGCAGGACTCGAAGCTCAAGCAAGTGAACCTCCAGAGTAGAGACCTCAAACTTCCTTTAACACTCTTTCGGCTCTCCTAATATATGGTTTGCAGCATTCCCTGAATTCAGCAGGTTTTTGGTTGCTCTGGATCTGGGAAACAGAAACATCCCAAAATAAAGAACTTCTCAAAGAGAGTGTTAGATAAAAGGAAGTGGATAAGAAAATTCCTAGTCTGAATGATGCTGCAGATCTTTTCTACAGCAATATGCCATGGCGAGAGACTTTCAGGTATGATGTTCTTATCCCTTTAAATATTTTAAAAGTCTATACTAGTACTGCATACAAAGATTCTGATTTCTAAATATAGATCTGCAATGAACTGTTAAGCTAAGTGACAGAGCCACTGAATTCATTGCAGTTTTTAATGTATTTAATGTCATCAAAAGCAGAACAAGCACACAATCTGGTTTCAAGATGCTGAATTGGCTACAACGCAAAGCCTGTAATCTCTAAGCAACCAGAAGAAACAAAAAAGAGCTCTAAAATATGAGCTTTCACAGTACCGCTACACCTCAGAGTATCTTGGAGTAGTGAAGGGCATTGCATCCTGGGACGTGCATCAACAGAAATAATAGCTTTCTTTCTGTTTCTTCAATAAATACTGTCTTTGTTTAGCAATAGACAATGGCTTCAAGTGCCAGACATAATAAATATGTAGTTAAAATATGAAACTCACCTGTTTGCAGTCAGGAGTAGGTATAGTATGAAAAGTCCAAAGCCAATTCTCTTTTGATGAAAAAAAATGAAAGTCCTTAGGAACAGAAAAATTTCTAGTATTTGGATTAAAATGTCTTAGATAATCCTACAGTATTCATTAAATTTAGGTTGCAGTATTTTTTAATCTGGGCTGGAAGTTAAGAAAAATTCTATTTAGGGTTAAGAAAAATCATAACGTACTCTGATATGGCAGATCTACAAGACGTTTAAATTGCCATACTACTTTGAGATCTGATCCTGCATGTAAAACTAAACTTCTTGCAGTGATTCCATCTATGTATATATTTTTAATTCCCATTACTATTTTTTTCTTTATCTTAATGGTAACAGATTAGCCATTTCTTCTTTTTTCTTCATGTGGTATTCACCGTATTTTTTATTCATTAAATTGCTCTCTTTCAGTCATCTTTTATATTCCAGATGATTTATCACCTATAATGTACTCTATTCCTTCAAGATTTTTGTAAATTTATACCGCTTCTTAGCTCTTTCTTGTAATATACTGGCTTCATAACAACATACTGCTGTTCCTTGATACCCAAATTTTATTGAAGCAATAACTAACACTGGGATATTTTATATTTCTTGAAGATTAGTAGCTAGACAAGGCAATAGATTACCTTGGAAGTATAAGGTTGTTAACTTCTGTTGGCTATTAAACATCCTCCCAAAAAATTTGCATGCCAAGATAGTTATTTTAATATACTTATAAACAACAATAAAGTTTTACAAGAAACCTCCTTGACTATGTTGGATTTTGGAAGGTTGTATTCTGTGGAAATGTTGACTTTCTTAAAGAATCTTCTTGAAACAGGCATTTCAGGGATATAATATAAATCACAGCAAGCAGTTAAAAAATCACATCATCCCTGAGAGTTATAGAACTGATACTCAGAACCCTAGGTTTCTCCCTCCCTCTGTTTTATTATAGATTTTGACTGAACAAATTTTTGATATACACCATCTGAAATTAAATGTCTTGGAGGGGTTAATTGAATTAATCTCCCATTATTTGAAGAGGGAAGATCACCCATATGGAATCTCTCCTTTGGACGTCTGCCACAACACTGCTCTTTCAGAGCTCCTCTCTGCAGCATCAACAGTACATAATATGCCCCACAATTTCAACAGAATCTGAAGTGACAATAGTAAGCCCGTGGACAGAAGAAGAGCTAATTAGTCAAGTGAACACCTCAAGAGTTTTAAAGTTCAAAAGGTAACCAAGAGCAGGCTTACTTGATTAGCAATGCTGTTTAACTTTAATAGTATAGCTTATATAGAAACATTTCTTAGAAATTACAGCCAAAATCTTAAAACCACATTTTTTTGCAATTCAATTTATACTCAGACACCAAATTGTATAGTTTTCGAACCACGAATTTCTTAATGTTTTGACTATTTTAAGATCAGATATTTTAAGTATTTAAATAATGATAGTTGTCCTGGTTTGAGGTAAAACAGGACTAACTTTGTTCAGTAACTTTGCTTCTTGGCTGGGCCTCTTCTAACTACTGAAATTAACAGCATATTGCGCAGACAATGTTCACTCTATCAGAGTGGTAAGACCTATGTTGATAGTTGATGCCAAGGCATGGTATGCGGCGAGGCTCTTGCTTATATTTACTGCTATAACACCCTAGGGCAGCTAATTTGGTTATTTGCCCCATTGGAGGATTGGGAGCGGAACAGCGTAGAGGGGTCCCACCTGCGGGGAGGAGTAGACAGGACAGGTGACCCAAAACTGACCCACAGGGTATTCCGTCCCATCTGCCTCATGCTCAGTATAAAAGCTGGGGGATCAAAGGGTCAGCCCTCTTTTTTTCTTCAATGGCCAACATCTGAGGAGGACTTTGTCTCTTTCTCTGCCTTTGATCCCGATCCTGAATGCAGATCCAGAATCCAGCTCCCATCCATCACCGAGTCCAGCCTGGGACTTCCCCAGTGCCAGCTGGTGTCGTGATTGTCATCTCGGGAGCTTGATATGTGTGTATATTTCATTATTTCTTTTTATTTTATTATTAATATTTCATTAAAGTAGTTTAGTTCCTTCTAAACTCGTAAGTCACTTTTTCCTCCTCTGCCTCTCTCTTTGAAGAGGGGTAGAGGGGAGCATCTGTCGGTCCCATCTGGGGTCCCCCACGTCCCAAGTAGCCGATTTGGCCTAAACCATGACAATATCATAATTAAAAAACTTTAGTATGGGAAATATATTTGCAATTATCTTACCTGTAGATATATGGCCTTTCACTATTTGTAAACAACAGACAAGTAGAAAACTTGCAATCTCTTCAGTCATGATGTAATTTAGAAATTTTACATGCAAATTCCTTGATCTTTAACTCTTTAAAAGTTAAATCAACAGCACATATTTATCCGACAAATATACAATATGATATTCTGCTGGTTTTTATAACCAGAGGGTTTATATTTTCTGGTTAAGCAGAAAGAGGACAACAAATTTTCTTCCTTGGGACATCTGTTATGTACACAAAGCAGATTTAGGTTGATACAGGTTTGATTGATATCCCAATATATTTCTGTTTCAAGATCAGTCTAGATATTTCAAGATGGAACAAGACTTTAACATGAATTGAAAATGTTCTGTCAGATTTTAATTCAAGATGAAACAGACCGTGTTTACATGTTTATTCATTTTGTCTTTATGGAAAGCGTGGATTAGGAGGCCATTATCGTGTGAATGGAAGAATAAGGATAGCCATTTAATTTATAGTTCATTTTAGGTGGAAGAATCCTAGCTGTAAAACTATGAGACTAAATTTATCTAAGTTGGTTTGTAAGCCCGAAGAAATTTATGTGTTTAAATGGCGCCCATCATTAACACTTCAAAACAAAACTTAGAAAAGTTTTAACCCTTGGCAAATTGCTATTTTCTTCAGTAGTATTCATATAGGCTATGAAGACATTTATATATCATGGAAACAAGCTAAGTCAAATGTTTACTAGCCAGTGTAAATACGTGTTGTGTATTTGTGTACCACTCTGAAGCACCATCCCAGTAACTAGTGTTGTAGTCCAGGGGTCAGTACTTGGTCTGATCCTGTTTAACGCCTTCATTAATGATCTGGATGATGGGACAGTGTGTATCCTCAGCAAGTTTGCAGAAGACACAAAATTGGGAGGAATGGCTGATATACCAGAGCGTTGTCCCAGACACAGGGACCTGGACAGGCTGGAGAAGTGGGCTGTCAGGAACCTCAGGAGTTCAACAAGGGGAAGTGCAAAGTCCTGCAACTGGGGAGAAACAACCCTAGGCATCAGTACACTCTGGGGGCCACGCAGGTGGAAAGCAGCTATGCAAAAAAGGATCTTGGGGTCCTGGTGGATACCAAGGTGAATATTAGCCAGCAATGTGCCCTTGCAGTAAAAAAGGCTGATGGTATCTAGGGCTGAATTAGACAGTGTTGCCAGCAGGTTGAGAGAGGTGATCCTTCCCCTCTATTCAGTGCTGGTAAGGCCAAACCTGGAGCACTGTGTCCAGTTCTGGGCTCCTCAGTACAAAAGCGACATGGACATACTGTACAGAGTCCAGTGAAGGGCCACAAAGATAAGGTAGGTAATGGTGCACGGCTTATAGCAGGAAAGGCTGAGAGACCTGGGACTGTGGAGCCTGGAGAAGAGAAGGCATGGGGGGTTCTTAGCAATGTATATAAATACCTGAAGAGAAGGTGCAAGGAGGACAGAGCAAGACTCTGTCCAGGTGCCCCATGGCAGGACAAAGGAGAATGGGCACAAACTGAAACTCAGGAGGTTCCTCTGAACATCAGGCAACATTTTTTTCACTGTGAGGGTGACCAAGCACTGGCACTGGTTGCCCAGGGAGGTGGAGTCTCCCTTCTATGACATGTTCAAAAGCCATCTGGGCAACCTGCCCTAGGTGAAGCTGCTTGACCATGGGAGTTGGACCAGATGACCACCAGAGGTCCCTGCCAACCTCAACTGTCCTGTGATTCTGTGAATACATGATAGTTGTAATAGTGTATCCCATCAGAAGACATCGAAGTATCCACAATTTAATATGAAGTCCATTCTCAAATTTAAGAAAAATAGAACATCTTATTTGCTTTAAAATGTAATAAATTTCCTTCTGAAAATTATTAAGCTTGCAGAATGTATATAATTTCACATCATGATCTGCCATTTACTTAACTCAGTTGTATAAAATATAATATGTTAATTTTTTTTTACAGAGAGTGAAAATGACTGGAAAAGGATGTAAAACATGTACCTGATAGAAAAGAAAAAATAGCATCCAAGTGGAAAAATAGACTTTGAGCCCTTTTCAACATCTATTATAAAATGAAATCAGCAATTCATGAAAGTGTTGCTATTTGTGTGTGCACTTAAGATAGCATAAAGATTGCAGCTTGTCTGGAGGTGCAGGGAAACAAGTGAGATAATTAATTAAGAGTAAAAACTGCAAATGAAAAACTGTGTATAACACAGAATGAATTAAGCATTCCACAAGTCCCCTGGACAACAGGGTCATAGGAAAGCAAAGAGCCATGGTAAGAATACAGAAGATAATTCTCCCTAAGGAGAATACAGAAAATGTGAACATATTCCCTTTCTTTAAGTTATTAGTAGGACCCTCTTCAAGGCTGGAGCAGCTACAGCGACATAATAATGAAGGCTTTCCAAGGCTTTCTGGCCAAGGTCCTTTAAATGTGAAAATGACTAATTCTTCCAGCTCTCTAACTCTCTGACATGCCACCAGGGAGACACTGAAGATGGCTGTTGATATTCTGAGTGTCGCTTCACTCCAGAAGAAAGGCATCTGCAGCTTTTACTAACCCCATGCCTGCTGCCACAGAAGATGCTCTTGGGACATAGAGAATATGCACACATCTTGCATTTTGGATACCAGGAACTTCCCTTTATCCCTTAAATCCTAGGGAAAAGGTTCAGTAGACACACTAGGAAATCTGAAGTGTTATGAAAGCTACAACAGCAGCAGAAACAGCCCAGTTACCTCAAAGCAGATGAGATTTATCCTAGGCATTATAAAAATTGGTTATAAATATTGCTGGTATTTCAGGACAAATTGTAGCCTCTTTTCCCTAGTTCTGCACTTGCAATAATCTTTTGGAGGAAAATCCCAGTACTGTTGGTGCTGGGCCAACTGTGATAGAGAAAGCTCTCTCAGTGACAGTAACATTTTACATATCATATTAAGAGACAAGGATACAGCAGAAAAAAAAATATATAAAAGTCGATAAGTAATTGAGTAATATAAGTCACTGAAACAGTGAATATTCCAAAAGAACTTTGAAAGAATACATTTTGGCTCAATGAAAAAGGCAGAACTATATCTCGGAAACGGAAGGGCAAGTTCTGGTTCAACATAGATAGAGATTTCTGTCAAACCTAGTATTTACATTCACAGGAAAGTAAGAAGTAAAAGTAATGAAGGAGTCAAAGGAAAAAACAAAACATATACCTGAAATAAAAAAAAAAAAAAAAGAAAAAAAGAAAACCACACACATACACACAGAAAAGAGAACAGGTAGAGGAAATTGGACAGTGAGGGCATAGAAGAAAATGCAAAACATGAAGAGATTATCTTTAACAAAAACTATGTTCAAGCACAGAAAAAATAAATATAAATACGTAAACAGGAATATGGAGTTTTTCATCTGCTTAAGTAGAATTTAAAATCTGGTAATATAAATCTGAAGTGCTCTACCCTAAAAAATTATTTGATATGATATATTTAAAGGTTCATTAAAAAACTGAGCTGTTAGAAGAAAACATTTTTGCATATAGCTTGCATATAGATGGTAGATTCAAATTCAGAGAGATATTCTCATGTTAAGTAGCATACTCATCAATGGAAGTGAAATATTGCAGATCAGGTTCATAATCATATTTCTTAAAACTCAAACTCTAAAGTTAGAAATTTTTGGAAGCAACCATTAAAATATTTTTAACCCAAATAAATGAATTTTTGTCTCGTTGAGTGAAAACAGTTCTTTAAAGAAATATTTGTGCTGAATACCCTCTGAATCCAAGATGATTTTTACCATGGAACTCTCAGCATAACTGTGTCTCTTATGATCTTATTTTTGTCCACATTATCATTAAAATCCATAATGTTTTTCTCTGGGGACTGAGGATGAATCTATCAGAAACCATCTCCCAAATTATAAAAACAGGTAACAGATGTTTTATGAGGTATTTACAGTAATACTCTTTTTTGATCTATAAGTGTCATGCACCATGTAAGTAGAGGATATAACCTCCCTTTTGTCAATCCTATAAAAAAGAGAAATGCACAGTCTACATTATTTTTCTTTCTTTACCAGTGATTTGTGCGCAGATGGTAAAAAGTGTGGGGAGGATAATAAACCTAACCGACACAGTCCAAAATAAAAATTCAATCAGCATGTTGAATTTTTTGCAGTTGTTGTGATTAGCTTGTGTCGTAGAGTATAAATTCATTTGATGTTACTTGAAGTCTTTCTTGCTCGAGGTAGAATTATTGCATGAGCCTTTTATTCACACAGAGATGGCCTAGGAAAATCACTTCACATTACATAGGCCTTGGTCTTTCAGCCTCAATTTGTGATGCAATTAAGAAGAGTGAAGATTGTACCTTTTTTTTTCCACCAATAAAATATAACATATTACAATGGCAATTGACATTCAATAGTAATATTTGTGCACTTTCTAGCAAGACTACTGATACACCACAATCATGTAGAAGTGCTTTCTTTAATTGCTGCCAAGCTTGTCTTCCTCTTCAGAGGCTGAAAGCTTGACCCACCTGTACTGGCTGCCAGGAAAAGCAGAAACGCCATGGTATAGAAGTTGGCATGTGAGAGTTCAGATTGAAACAGTGGAACTGGCGACACTTGAGAACACAGCATAGGAGAAGCAACTATATCACCTTGGAGTTTTAATGGAAAATATTTGTGCCAATAAAGTTGTGCCAAGTGTACATTAAAGTACAAGACAGCTAATAATGGCCCTTTCAGTGTTCATTTCTCCAAAATTCACCTGCAAAGACATCCTGTTTACAAGTTGTGTTGTAATGTTTTTTGCTGACTTAAGGCATAACGGTGACTTCATTCAGATGCAGTAAAATAAAATACAGGAACAGAGGTGTGTTCACAGGTGAATAAAATGTCTAGCATGTACAGCTGTGTGGCAGGAAAGACAATACATTTTTCTGACAATTCTGTCCTTCACTACTGCCCCAAATGTTCTGCCATCTTATGTATTTTCTCATACTGTAATTTCTTGCCTAATTTATCATCTGCCTTCCTGCTGTGCCAGTGTTTCTCAGTCAAAAATGCAGGAGTTCAGGACTATTGTTATGCCTCCGGCTTCCTGTAAGACCCTCAGGCACACTACTAATTTTTGTTGCACACTGAATAATGTACAATGCATGACAGACCACCAACAAAACCTCAGTATTATTAATTTTCATGAACACAAAGCCACATGAAGCACATACTTGCAGTAGCACCATCTTCTAAATTTCAGTAAAATGAAAATAAGTTGAATGCCTACAATCCCACTGGCTTTATTAATATAGGTTCATGAATGCAACCTGAATTCTAAATCTTTTTCTTTTTTTCTTTTTTTTTTCCTCAATGCTATGCTCTCATACATTCCAAAGAAAGAATGTGGGGTTTCTTTAATAAATTTCATGCAGCCAGGAGGTGAAAACTTGGTATTTTACCTATGACAAAGAAGAAACTATATTTTAAAATAGTTATTTCACAGTGCAAAAGCCTCCCTATCTAGTGCCAGAATGAAGGTGGTATATGCTGTCTTTGTCAGCACTTCAGACACTTTCAAAGTTTATGTCTTTTTCATAGACTGCTAGAATATTCATCTGTCTTAATTTTTCTTTCAAAAGAACTAGGTGAGAAACTTATGTCATTTGCAGTGCAGTACATCACTTTCAATCTATAGCTAATACACTCTTTCAGTAGTATGCCAGTGAAGGATGTCAGACTCCAAGGAAAGGTTCATTTAACTTCATCCATTTTTCAGGGAAAATGTCTGATGATTATATAAGCTGCTGTCATTACTAATAGCCAGATAGATAAATTAATTTTAAAAAGAGGTTATAATTTCTCAGTTTCCTGTTTGCAGTGGCTGATTGAAGTGAAATTTTTGTGCCTCAAATCTGCATTATTTTTACTTCAAAATGACCTCTTGCCTTGACTCAGAAGCATTCAGATTTGTACAATGAGTCTAATGCTTTGTCTTTTTTTGCCTTATGTAAAGGTTGATAGCTCATAGGGGGGGAAAAGGCCACTGAGAATAAGCTACACCTCTGAATGACTTTAATGTACTGTGGCTTGACTCCTCTCTGTTTTGAGGTGCCCTTTAAAAATTGACAGCCAAGACTTCACAGGCTTGCAAGAAGAGTCAAACTATTCAAATCCCCTTTGAAGTTTTTAAGATTTCTATTTAAATACATATCTATAAAACCCAATGATTTGGCCAATACTGTTTAGTAAACGTTATTTAGTTTGACACCATAGAGCTCTCTCCCCTTGTACAACTCTCTCGTTTTGGTTGACTGAATATAACACAATTAACTTTCAAGCACTAGGGAGAACAGTTCTCAGGATTTGATTTTCACACTGTTACTCTCTCTTGCTGCACTTTGGTAACTCTAGATCTTCAAATTTGGAAGCAAACACTTCCTACCTAAATACAGAGAGCTTAACCCCTTCCAGAATTGTCCATGAATTCCATGACTGATTTTGTCCAGTGTACCAACAGGGTAGTAAGCAGCTGAAAAGAAGTGCTTATCATTAAATTTAGATGCAAGGTCAAAAAATGTCCAAATTCAGTTGTTCCATGACAGTGAGAAAGGCAAGAACTGATATAATTGATAGAATTTTTATGTTTTAAATTGAAGCTTTAATTGCAGTCAATTCCACATTTTTGTTGTAGAGCTAATATATTGACCAGCTAAGAAAGACTCCAACGTGCATATGTGGATAGGTATCCTATTTCTGCAGGAGCCCACACCTGGCCTTGAAGTAATTTTGAAGTACAAACCAGTTCTGCTTGGAATTTTGGTACTAGAAGGAAAGAAGTACCTTAAAAGCACAACTCTAACCAGCTGGGTGGGAAGACCTGCTGAGTAAGGGCACGAAGAAAAGTACTGCTGCGGAGAGTTTTAGTGGTACACACACAGGAAGAAAAGAGCAATAATTTTAATCATGAGATTCCACTTTTGATGAGAAAATACTTTCATGGGGAATCTCTTCTCTGAGTATTTCCAGTGTTACAGAATGAAGGTTTAGACAAAAATTTAAATGTGGGTTACCAATTCAACCTCAATTCTAAATCTTAGGCACGTCACCTACAACTTTGACAGTTGTCTTATCATATTCATTTCATATTCAGACTAATATGAAACAGTCTTACAACCATGGCACCTTATCTAAGATCTTTTCAGTACAATATTTAAGCATGTACGTTCCATGTTTGGGTTATCATATACTTCAAAAACTTACTTCCTCAGTATTTTAAGATATCACATATGTCACTAGGGAAAGATATGTTATAATCAGAGAAATATGAGTAACAGAAATTACATAGAGAATACATTGACCACATAACGTACAAAAAGATTGAATTCAGATAATATTATTCTGTCTTCTCTAACAATAAGTGTAGAAATATAAATAAACACTCAGGGGTACAGACTAAGTTTCATCAAAATCTGCCTTTCATAGAAGATGCTTCTGGAGTTATCTTCCTCAGACTAAGACAAACTCAAGTGGCTTTCTATGCCATTATTAATAAAAGGAAGCCATTCTGCCCTATCTACTAGCCTTTCAAATTATATTTACTCTCCTTGTTCTTATCCTCAATCAAAGCTAATATTCTTCGACGATTTCTCCATTGTTTGTAAGTGGAGGAAACCTGGCTCTCTTTCATTTACCAGAGCCTCTTCATATTTTTCCCTCTTCCCTTTATTGTATAGAATAAGTCAACTTCCTGGCATACTTTCTACTGCTTTTACTTATGCTTTGCCCAGGCTTTTAGGAAGCACTTTCCATTTCTTTATTACAGGAATAATCAAGGACATTCTTTACACCATTTTTCACAATTGCATTCTTCAGGTGTTCCTGGCTTCCAGCATGGGCTCCTATACAGCAGTCAAGTCATTCCTGTATAATTTCCGTGCAGTCATCTAATGGCGGAGACCTCAAACACATATGTTTGATTTAGCCTCATGCTACAGCTTTCATCAGCAGAGTAACTAGCCATAGCAAAGACATATAGCAGGAGTGGCTTATTCTGGGGCACCTTTAGCTGGCAGTTTTATATCTGAAAGGTCAGGCTGGTAAAATGTGTCTTTTCATAGTGTCTCTTTAAAACTTTCCTTAATGAACTGTTCCAAATATATCCTCAAATCCTAACATCTTGTACCTGCTGTGAAAAACAGTTCAGAAGAATATGGGTACAATTAGATGGGGTCTTTTCTCCTCCTACTTTAAATTCTTCCCACAGGGACCTCTATGGGTCACAGTGAAGCTTCATCCTAATCGTATATGATTTATTATCACTGGGCATTATTAATAGTTACAAATATTATAATTGTATTCAAATAATTCCACATGGTGTCTGAAGATTACATTGAAAAAGTCTTCCCAAATTAGGTGATTTCTATTCCATACTTACAGTTTCTTTTCCAGTGATAGAACGTATTTCAGAACTTAATTTAACAATATGCTAAACATAATGGAAAGATACAGTAGAAGCACTATTCCATGTAATTAAACAATAATGCCAACAATTAGATTTCATTTTGATGCTAAGAGAATTATCAGATTTGCTGAGGCAGAAAAATGCAAAGTTCATTTGAATCCTAATGTAGTATTCTGCGAACATTATAAATCAAAGTAAATGAAATATTCAAAGAAATATGAAATATTTAATGCAATACAGTGGAAGGGAGAAACTCTACTGTTGTTTCACATTTTGCAATTTCCCATCAGTTCATCAAATTTAGTAATAAAGACAGATTGCAGCAGAATATCTATTAAAATACTTATGAAATAAGTGAAAAGAAATTCATTATAATAAACATAAGACTGAATGCCTATTTAACACACACTGACAGCCTACAAAAGACAAACACTGTAGAGTAGAACACTGTATGAAGACAGACATTCACATTTGGGCTTTTAGTATGTATTATAAATTATAAGGAAGGCGTGACTATCCCCATGTCACATTCTGAAGCTTTGACTGCATCTTGAAAAGATACTTTATCTTCCACCTATAAAATTCTCAAATGCAATAGTCCAAACCCCTCATTTTTATATTATGTGCTAAGTGTTCACATGCTTTCCCAATATTCGGACTGTTATGCAGCATCCAGCATATAACTAAACCATTTAACTACCGGGAACAACACCTGATAACAATTTTCAGACTGACACTAGGGCATGATTTAGGTAACAAAGTATACCTCCTTCGGTGATTGCAGAGGAGCAGGCTCAGGATCAAATACCATAATTTAAGTAGAGCAAGAAGGAGTAAAAAGAAGACAAAACCAATAGCAGCAGAGAGAAACTATCAAGGATTTCCATAGTTAACCACATTGCATTTTTCTGTTCATATATTTAGACAGAGGGAAAGGAAAAAGGTGTTAAGCCAGCCACAAAAGACATGAAAGGCCATTTTAATCCTAGTATGCCCAGTGATATGTGAACAATGCTGGGAATTTCAGAATACAAACTGAGCTGGGCTTCTTGTACTTATGGGGAAGTTATGAAAACTGTTTGCTCTAGCTGATAATTGCAACCTCTTTGAACGGTTATGTACATTGTCTTCCCTTTCATATTGGTCACTACTAACATGACTCCTGTACCCGTTGATGTGACTAATTTCTCAAACACTGCATAGTACACAGGAAAGTTATGTTTCTGTGACAATCCATGTTGCTGATGTGGTTCAGTGATACCAAATACTGCCAAAAGAGAGAAGACTAGAGGAGAAAATAAACAGTACTGCAGTATAAGAATCCCCCAACCCAAAACTGTCTATTTTATAGACAGACAGGATCTGCAGAGAAGGCAGAGTTCAATGCAAGAAATTTCCATTGAGAAGTAGATGTTAAAAAAAGAGATTCAGAGGTGCTGGATCTAGCAGTGAGACAGCAAAGACATCAGCTGTACAGTCTGCAGAGAGGGAAGGAGGGAGGGGATCAGCACCAGAACTGGCAATACAGAAGTATTTAAAGGAGCACAAGAGAGTCTGGAAAGGAGACTAAATGGGAAAATTTCATGTGAGATTGCCTGCAGAGAAGGGAAAAAACCACTCATGGATGGGGAATTAGAAGGCTATGAAGAGGAAGAAGAAAAAAAATGAGGAACCAAAAAGACAAGGGTCAAGAACATTAGTTCCTCAGGGTACACAATGAAATCCAAGCAGCTGCAGAACATAATTTATTTCCTCTGGCAAAGGGGAAGGAGGAAGGAGAACTTGGGACAAAGTACTGCAGGGTAGACCAGTGCAGAGAAGTAGTGGGTCTTCAGCAGCAGAGACTTGCAGGAGGTTCTGAAGGGCTGGGCAACATGTAGACACCACCCCAGTAGCCCTCACCCTGCTGGGGTCCTGGCTGATGCAGACAGCCCTTCAAGGGCAGTCATGCAGCTTTGCAACACCAAGCCACGGTCCTCCTCCATTCCACATATCAAACATCCCCACATCATCTTCTCCCAGATATCCTATAGGTGTCTAGTTTGGCTGGGTTTTTTTCCACTTTCTAGCATATCCCAGCCTCACTACTGCAGACATTGAAGAGATGACAGTGAAGTTATTCTGTTACATCAGTCCCACTTCCAAAATAAGAAATAAATAAAAATATACAGCTTGAGCCCATGGAAGGTGGCTGTACATCAAAGTACTTCCTGATGTCACCAAAAGAGATGCTTTAGGCACAGAAAGTATTACACATTGTGTAATAATAAGAAGAAATAATTCCCCTAGAATGGGAATTACTTTTCTGAAGTTGTGTAACAGCAATCATTAAAGTGGCACAATGAATAGCTAAGCTTCAGTGTTAAGTTTTCCATGACTTCTGTGGGTGCACAATGTTTTGGTACGTTAGACTGAAGTAAGTGTTAGGATGTTTTATGTGACCATCATTTTAGTTTATATTGCCTTTAATCCAAGTACTTTGAAGTGCCTTAGAGCACGCAAAGAGAATAGTATATCAAATCAAATTATAGCACTGTTGATTAAAAGACCCATCAAAGAGAGATTAAAAAAAGGCCAAACATTTTGCTTCTTGGTCCTTCATTACCTAAGCAAAATATTAATAGTATCAGTGTGAATTTTGTGTCAATAATGGCTAAACAACTCAAGATATGGTCCTAACAATGAAAATTAAAGTTAATACTTTCACTCCTGGGGAGCACATTATATGGAATACTTATTTACACTGTGAACACTTCTGGTGTAAAGCTAAGACTTTTTGCAACTCAGCGCAACGTCTAGCAGCTACACTGCTTTCTAATATGCAAGAGAGTCCCCAGAGGTGCTGTATCAAATAGCTAATAAAAAACACTATTTACAAACTAGAAGGACTCCTGTGATACAGCCAAGACCCCGAGTTATGGGAGAGATTCTTGATCATACAGAGCTTTATGGAATAGCAGGCAGAAACCACATCAGACCGTGGAGGTTGTTTATAAAACTACATAACAACATGTAGTTTTATGCTTGCAAAGTGGGAGATGTGATGAAGTGAGACACAACTGGGCGTGGCTCTTCAAACAGTCCAGGACTGCTACAGAGTTTATGGCACTTTTTGGTCTACTGTCACACTTTAATGGTCTCTAGCACTAGAGGAAGTTACAAGAACCACTGTAACATGATCAGAGTAGGGCTTTTTTATCACTATTAATTGTATTTACCATTATATCCAGTTAAGTAGAACTTTCTCCATCTAAATCTTTCAAGTACTCTGCCAACCTACTGGATTCTGATAAGCAGCAGGAATGAATTTTAGATTACCTGAATAATGTGATTACTTATATTTTTAAGCTTATTTGCACCTGCAAAAATGTTGTCCAGCTTTAAAGAGTTTGAAAAACCAACAAGAATATACCTCATCTTTGAAACACATAAGGAATAAGAAACTTCCCAGCAGAGTTTCATTTTTTTATTCATCCAGTCTCTTGATTTCAGCTTTTTGACCTGAGATTGTCATTAAGCAGTTCACAGGTTTCTTTTCCTCGCAAGTGATTACAGGTGATTCAGAACTAAGGAACTTTGAAGATTCATTAAGTTTTCTCCAGTCTATGTGAAAATACAAGTAGCAATAGATTTCATTTGCTATAGTTATTACTAATTTAACTGTATGATGTACAGTTTAGATGAATAATAACACAAGCAAAGTAGTAAAAATTCCTAGCGTGGCAGCATTATAACAAAAATACTCAGGGCTCAGAATGTGTTCATTACCAAGGTATGGTTGACCCCTACTAAGAATCAATACAACAAACCACAGACAATAAGAAATCAACATGGTATAGCCATACCCAGATTACAAATAATAAACTTGGTAATTATGAACAATAAAACATAAAAATGAATCATCTCTTCACCTGGAAGAAAACACAGTTCCATCAAAACTAATATCCTGTGATGATACAAATGACTTCTTAATGTAATTGCTACAATAGAATTCTGCCAGTACTGAGTTGATTGAAATCCAGGAAATGTATTTTCTCACTCCAACTGAAACAATAGTTTATTAAAAAATGTCTTTCATATAAATTGCTTTCAGTATCCATAGAGAAATATATCATTTTCATTCTCTGAAATTGCTTTAACTGCTAACAGCTATTGGAGTTTAATTAATTTCCAAACAAACCCTTACATTGTAGGACCTAAGAAGCAAAGGAAGAAAAATGTGTTACTGGGCATTAAGTGGTGCCCCCAAGCAAGTCATCTTCCAGCTCTTCATGTTTTTATTAGCAGTCTCAACTATTCAGCTACAGTTCCAGCCTGTAACTTTAACATCTTATCGGTTGTGCCTACTCCTTTTCCTTCACTAATGGCTGCAAATTACAGAAGGAAGTCATACTCTCTGACAGTTTGGTCATGACCCTATTGCTCCATTGTACTACTTTTATTACAACCTTTAGCAAACTGTATTATGGAAAACCAAAAAAAGGAAAGTGTTATTATATAGCAATCCAAGGAGTAAACTGAGATTGTTACTCTTTGGGACCAAAGAAACTTCCTAAACTATGCTAGGAAACCAGACAAAAAAATTAGTCAGTAGCTTAAAAACTTAGAGTCTTCCTTATCAGAAAAAGTAATCACAGCATGGTCAGGATTGGAAGGAGCCTCTGGAGATCATCTAGTCCAACCCCCCTGCCAGAGCAGGGTCACCTACAACAGGTTGCACAGGACAGTGTCCAGGCGGGTTTTAAATGTCTCCAGTGTGGGAGACTCCACAACCTCTCTGGGCAGCCTGTGCCACTGCTTTGCCACCCTCAAAGTAAGGAAGTTCCTCCTCATGTTTAGATGGAACTTCCTATGTTCAAGTTTGTGCCCATTACCTCTTGTTCTATCACTGGGCACCACTGAAGGACTGTTCCTGTCCTCCTGGCACCCTCCCTTCAAGTATTTATAAGTATTGATAAGATCCCCCCTCAGCCTTCTTTTCTCTAGACTAAAAAGACCCAAGTCCCTCAGTCTTTCCTCATAAGAAAGATGCTCCCATCCCCTAATCATCTTCGTAGCCCTTTGCTGGATCCTCTCCAGCAGTTCGCTGTCCTTCTTGAACTGGAGAGCCCAGAACTGGACACAATACTCCAGAGGTGGCCTCACCAGGGCAAAGTAGAGAGTGAGGATAACCTCCCTCAACCTGCTGGTCACACTCTTCTTGGTGCACCCCAGGATGCCATTGGCTTTCTTGGCCACCAGGGCACATTGCTGGCTCATGGTCATCCTGTTGTCCACCAGGACTCCCAGGTCCCTTTCCACACAGCTGCTCTCCAGCAGGTCGGCCCCTAACCTGTACTGATGCATGGGGTTATTCCTCCCTAGGTGCAGGACCCTACATTTGCCCTTGTTGAATTTCATAAGGTTTCTCTCTGCCTGACTCTCCAGCCTGTCCAGGTCACGCTTTGTGGCGGCACAGCCTTCTGGTGTGTCAGCCACTCCTCCCAGTTTTGTGTCATCAGCAAACTTGCTGATGGTACACTCTGTCCCTTCATCCAGGTCATTGATGAATATATTGAACAGGACTGGACCCAGTACTGACCCCTGAGGGACACCACTCATTACTGACGTCCAACTAGACTCTGCACCACTAACCACAACCCTCTGAGCTCTATCTGCCAGCCACTGTTCAATCCACCGCACTGTCCATTCATCTAACCCACACTTCCTAAGCTTGCCTGGGAGGATGATGTGGGAGACAATGTTGAAAGCCCTGCTGAAGTCAAGGTAGACAACATCCACTGCCCTCCCCTCCTCTATCCATCCAGTCACACTATCGTAGACTATCAGATTAGTCAGACATGACTTCCTCTTGGTGAATCCATGTTGACTGCTTCTGATAACCTTCTTTCCTCCAGATGCTTGGAGATGACACCCAGAACGAACTGTTCCATCACTTTTTCAGGGATGGAGGTGAGGCTGACTGGCCTGTAGTTTCCCGGGTCATCCTTCTTGCCCTTTTTGAAGACTGGAGTGACATTGGCTTTCCTCCAGTCCTCAGGCACGTCAACTGTTACCCAGAACCTTTCAAAGATGATGGAGATTGGCCCAGCAATGACTTCCCCCAGCTCCCTCAGCACTCACAGGTACATCGCATCATGCCCCATGGACTTGTGGGAATCCAGTTTACTTAATTGTTCTCTCACTTGTTCCTCTTCAACCAAGGGAAAGTATTCCTTTTTCCAGACTTTCTTTGTTACCCGCAAAGTCTGAGACTCCTGAGGGATCTCCCAAGCAGTGAAGACAGAAGCAAAGAAGGCATTCAGCAACTCTGTCTTCTCTGCATCATCTGACACCACAGCACCTGTCTCATTCAGCAGCGGGCCCACATTTTCCCTAGTTTTACTTTTGCCTCCTGTGTACTTAAAGAAACCCTTCCTATTGACCTTGACATCCTTCTCCAGGTTCAATTCCAAGGCTGCCTTGGCTTTCCTCGTTTCATCCCTGCATACCCTGACAACATTCTTGTACTCTTCCCAGTCAATCCCTTCTTCCACATATTGTAAACGTTCTTATTCCACTTGATCTTTTTCAGAAGCTCCCTGCTCAGCCATGCACATCTCCTGCTTCCCTTGCCTGATTTCTTGCTCTTAGGGATTTACTGATCCTGAGCTTGGAGGAAGTGATGCTTAAATACCAGCCAGCTCTCGAGCCCCCCTACCCTCTCCCATCGGATTTCTCCAAGCAGTTTCTTGAAGAGATCAAAGTTAGCCCTCCTAAAGTCCAAGGTTTCAATCCTATTTGTCGTTTTGTGCATATGGCACTTAATCCTGAACTCTGTCTTCTCATGTTCACTACAGCCAAGGCTGCCCCCAACTTTAATGTCCTCCACTAGTCACTCTTTGTTTGTCAGTACAAGGTCCAGGAGTACACCTGTCCTTGTGGGCTCTTCCACCACCTGAGTCAAAAAGTTGTCATCAATGCACTGGAGAAACCTCCTGGACTGCACATGCCCAGCTGTGTGGCCTTCCCAGCAGATATCAGGGTAGTTGAAGTCCCCCACAAGGCCTGCGATTGTGAGGCGATTCTCACCTGTCTGTAGAAGGCCTCATCAACTTCCCCATCCTGATCAGGTGGCCTGTAATAAACACCCAAAACAGTGTCTGTCATATTAGCCTCCCCCTTGATCCTTACCCACAAGCTCTCAACTCCCTCTTCATCCGCCCCCAGGGACAGCTCGATACTCCAGTTGCTCTCTCACATAAAAAGCGATTCCACTATCTTGCCTCACTGGCCTAAAGAGAACATAGCCCTCCATGACAGCATTCCAGTCATGTGAGCTGTCCCACCACGTCTCAGTAATTGCAATGAGATCATGGCCCTGTGACCACACACAGATCTGTAATTCTTGTTTGTTCGCCATGCTGCGTGCATTAGTGTATAGGCATTTCAGAGAGTGTGTAGTTTTTGCCCTAGAGGCGTGGTGGGCCTTTCAATTCTCAAAAATACTAGCACTCTGCCCCACAATTGCTGAGCTACTACACCCGGGCGCCTCTCTAGCGAGCCCAGTTACATACCTGTCCCCCTTTGAATCTAGTTTAAGGCTCTCTCAGTGAGCCCTGCTAACTCGAGTCCTAGAACTCTTTCCCCTTGTGAGATAGGCTTTCCCCATCTGCTATCAGCAGGCCTGGTGTTCTGTAAATCTGGCCATGGTCGAAGAACCCAAAGCCCTGCCGGTAGCACCAGGCTCAGATAACCTGTATGCATTTAGGAGTCAGGCTTTGCCAAGGAGAAGCATTAAATGCAGTCCTTTTCCCTTTTGTTACTGTGTCTGATTTTTTTTCTTTGTAGTAAATGAAAGGTTTGAAACGCCAGTAGTCACCTGAAACCTCAGAGAAGAGCACTGCCTAAACATCAGTAACAACTTTTGTCGAGATTAATTTAATCTTTAATCTGGTTTAATGAAAGCTAATCAATAGGTGGTTGGCACACATATTCAAAAAATATGAACTGTTTTATACAGTCTTGGTCAGAATGAGTCATGTCAGTGAAAACTGCCCTTTTCACATGTATCTGCAAAACCATAAAAGACTGCAGGAAGGAAATCATGTGACATTTTATACCCATCATCTGAAAGGTACTAATAACCTTTGGGGTTATTGTGCAACCAGGGCTCATCAATCCTAATCAGCTTCAGCTCTAAATCCCCCTGAGGTTTGAACTGACAAGAGCAAGTTAAGGTTGGTTCGGCAAGCAAGATCTTGCAGGGAAAAACCCTGAATGTCTGTTTTTGAAGAGCAGTGCTGCATTGGCATGCTATAGGCTATCATACAGACAGTGAGAAATTTTCAATCAGGAGACCCAGGTTTGGCACAGCCTTGGGGCACCATGTTGCAGGAATGGAGGTGGAGGAGAAAAAGATCCTACTCCATGCTCACATAAAGCATGCAACTGCTATGCAAAATGCCCTAAAATGGGCAACAGAGAGCTAGCTGGCAGCAGTACTTAGCTGCATCTCACAAAAAGGAGAAGTATTAGGCCATTTTCCTGTGCTTGGGAGCTCTGGTAGCCTTTACTTATGTCTCCCTACTTGACCTAAGGTAAAATGTCTTTGCACAGCTCCTGATCTCAACACGGCATAGCTAAGGTTAGGATTGTAAAAGGTCACGCTTAAGAGATTTTGAAATGTGCATAGCATTCAACACTAGCACAATTAAAAATCGTTCAGTTCTAGAGATATTTCTAATTCAACATCCAGAGAAACAGTGCTAGACGGGAGAGTGAATAGGCCTAATAGCCCAAGGTATTTTGCAGAACTTTCAATGCTTGGAACATGAGAGAAGAATTGGCTTTCAGCAGATTGTTTGCAAACATTATTTGCCTTCCTTTTCAACCAATTGGAAATAGGAAGAGAAAGAAAACACGATGCAAAGATTTTTAAGAACTTTAACGTTTAGGGACTTCTCAAAATTGCCTGACAAACTTTCTCTAAATTAGTTCTAAATAATTCTCATATTACACAAGGTCAAAACCTAAAGAACCTCTAGCTAGCCCTGGAAATGAGCTTTTATGAGAAACTACAGTCATAAATTACCCAAATCTACACACTATCTTTCAAGACAGTATAGGGGAGAAACTGAGAGGCAGTAACATTCTCCATTGTTTTTTTTTTTCTTAAGCTGTGCATATTCTGTCCTCTGTCATGCTTCTGCAACACCATGACTCTGTTCACTTTCAGACAGTTGTGCTAATGCTCAAATTACTCTACAAAGTAGAAAATCAGAGCCTTCTTCAACACAAATTGCCTGACTGAAAAGAGCCACACTCATTTTACTTAAGAATGGCGGTCTAAAATAGTTACAAAGTGATAAGCACTTCTTGCCAGTTAGAAACCGTGAAAGGTGTTTAGAAATTAGCTTTTAGTTAAAGCTGGCCTTTTGGAGCATACTGTGGCTAATGTTCATCTTGCTGAAAAGTGTAACTGAGAGATCAATTTATTATTAATAACGTATCCAGTGAGGTTCACCCTTTTCTCCTTTTCTTTTTTTTTTTTTGTTCACATGCTGTCATTATCTACACACAAATGACTGTCTGCTCTGATTCTTTATCACTTAAAAGTGTCTGACCATCTTTTACTTTGATATTTCTTTGGAGCTGCACAGACCTGTTAATTGAGACTCATTTTCTGCACGTGTTCTAATGCAAAGAGTATTTCAGATGGACTGTAGGCGTTTGTAAATACATAAGTCACACGCTTCCCGGCTAGTTGGTTGTGCACAAGCTTATGGCACAAGCACTTCGGTATATGCATACATATGTGCTTTTCTCCATCCATGTATGCTTGTGTAAATGTAAACTTTTTTGTGTAATTATACAATACAAAGGTACTGTAAGGGATGGTACTTCTCATGAATTAGGCTACACATAGGTCAACACCAGTCAGCAGTCATCCCCACAGCTATCTACCCAGAGTATGGATGGAGTCAGGGAAAACAGGTCAGACTTCAAACCATTTCTAGATATGATACCTTCTGGATGATGCAGACATGTTTGGCTACAGCTGAGACACACGAAAAGGACGGCCCTTGGATTTGAAAATCAGAACATAGGACATACTGAGTTTGTGGGTAAGCAATTTAATCTAGCATAGAGTAATTTCTATTTCCATGTCTCTAAACAACTCATTTGACATTCAGAAGAGCGTTAAACTAGAGATTGTATCTGGAGGCCCTGCAGTCAAAGCCTTTGTTCTGCCCTTAGGACCACTGGCATCGCGGTCCTCATACAGAACAGCACAGTCCTCCCAAGCAGCCCAGCTCAGCAGGTTATCATCCTTTTTGGCTGCCAGGACAATCCTGATGGCTGACCCCTGTGCAAAGATACAATGCTGACTGCATCCCTCTGCCCATTGTGATGTTTAGCAACACATTGTAAACAGATGGCATGTGCTATATGGCACAATTACAGCTTCATTTCTTCCAGGTTTTTGTATTTTTACTAGCTGTTCCATGAGTCATTTTGCAAAAGACAAGCATCAAATAACTATAACAATAATTCTTACGGTCTTTACTACAGTGTCTAATGATTACCGTATGATTTAGCTAATGCATGTTATAACATACAAATAAGATGATAAAATACATTTGTAACATATTTAGTAAAAACCTGGGTAAAAGCAGTTTTGTACAATTAAAAATAAGTTTGTTTAAGTAAACTTTAAAAAACATGTTCATTTCGATTTCTTAGGGAACAGAGAATCTTAGAAATTATGAGTTTCACCTTTGCTCCTTCTAGTAATCACAATTGTTGATCTCATGGAGAAAAACAGAAATTCTACTACTGTCTTTTAATACCACATCAAATCAACAAACAATCTTCATTAAAAAAAAAAAAAGAATAAAGGACAACAGAAAGTCAACTACCTCAAAAAGATGACAGCTGGAAGGAGCACCCAACAGCAAGTGCCAAGTCACAAGAAGTCATCCACACCATAAAGAAACTAGAAAGCCATCTCTGTAGGAAGTCAGAGTCAACTTCTCTGACTCTTACCAGCTACCTTGCAGTTAGAGACTGCCCCACACGAATGTCAAGGGCATGTGCTTCTATGGCTACAGCAGCATCCTCAGCTAGTGCACATAGTTCTGGCAAACTCTAACCACAACGTAACACCTTCAGGCTTCCCCAATATACTCACCAATGTATGTAGGCAGCCAAGAACATTTTAGCCTAAAAATAAAGACCTTCCAGCGCAGCACATTCAAATCTGTATCTCTTGCAATTGCAGAGAGACTATCTACTCAGACGCTCCACTTTAATATGGCATTTCTGCCTCTAAAGCAAAAACTTTGCCCCAATTTGGTCAACTTCTGTTGAAAATCTGATCATACAAAAAACATAATGATACTTAAAATTTCCTGTTACCTTTTATCTTTGCACTGACTGCAATGTTAGTTAACCTTATTTTGAAATCACTCAAACTACCTGTCTTCATGAACAAATTCACAGCAATAAGAGAATGAAATTATTGGCATATGTATTTTTTGCATTCACTAAGCAAAGGTATTCTTGATTAATTTAAAAATCTAGTATAGATTCTCCCTTCTTTCTATATCTGAATGAATTGTTAGAAGCCTTTGCTTAGAACATCAGCTATCAAAACCTTCAGTAATCATTTTTATACTGTAAGCAGTAAAAAAACCCAGCATGCTTAAACATAATTAAACAGTACTCTGTCAATAGCTTTAAATAAAACATGATTATTTACTGCTGTTTTGAAAGCTGTTCATTTTCTCAAGAGAAGAATGCCCCATGTGTTTATAGTCAGAAACATATATTAGAATGTTTTATGCTAAAAAGTATGTAGATTGCACTAACCAATAATCATAACTGATTTGGTAATTAGCAACTAAATTGCTAATTATATGACACCACATTTGCATAGAAATCTTAGCTGCATTACTACAAAGACTTATTGGGCCAACTTCCCCACTCAGATTTGATCCTTTCCTTCACATTCACAGTGGGCATTAGCTTAAACCTAGAAAGACTATCAGGATAGGGCCTGTAAGATATAAACAGTATTTTTACCCAAAGCTTAGTTTGATTTGTTAATTCCTATACTAGCAGCTGTACCAACATTATGAATTCTAAGCAGGAAACTGATTCCCATTTCGTACACGAAAACAAGGCTGATCTATGTTAGCTATGTCTACACAAATTTGCATTTTGGTTGGGGTTTTGGAATCAGCAACACGTATCTTTTCATTCTTTAAACCCATCCAGGGACAGCTGACACCATGAGTGAGTCCACATGTTCTGGTTTTGCAGCTATATTAAAACTTGCAACTACTCCTGATGACCTTTTAGAAGTCAAAGCAATTGTACATACACGCACACACACACACACAGAGTTATGAAAGAACAAGCTCTTATGAAAGTCAGCTTGTAGTGTTAGTTATGAACTTAGCAAATGGTTTCACACACTGAGGCAATAATGGATACAGGCAGTGTGATGCAATTTATGAGCACTTTAGCTGTGTGTTAGTGAGGAACAGAATGGCCATGGCTATTTGCCTAATTAACATTTACTTTACCTGTGTGCAAGACCGGAATAACCCGCAGTTCAGGACCTGAGTCCTTTTTACATTATCAAAGCACTGTATAAAGTGCTAAAACGCTTGACCTTTGGTCATCTGCAAATATTGGGCCGACACCCACCTTCAGACACTTCTGTTGATCTAATTTTTCCAGAGGAGCAGAGATCAAGTGCTAGACATAAGTTCTGAAACTTACAGGCATCTGCATAGACATTTTTGGAGGCCAAGGGCTATTATGTAGACATTCACTCACTGTTCTGTAGTAATTCAGGTGTTTACAGACAGAAGAGAAGACCTGTGTTTGGCCTAAGTGCAGGGTTGATTTTTTTTATATTTGCAATGCTAAGATAATTATCGTTCACTATAATCTTTGGATACAAGCCTGACTTGTAGCAGTACTTTCATCAGTCCAAACTAGTTTAAAAATGTAGATAGCTTTGGGGAACATAAGGTGGTATAACTATTTAACAATTCCAGTGTAGAAGCAACTCATGGCTTATCATAAACAATGTAAAACTGGAACAAAAAGCTTTTCACAGAAGTCCTTTTTCTCTAGAAATGTCTAGTAGAGATATTACTAGTCCTGCTGTAAACTCCATCGCCAGAGAAAAACAAGCAAAAAATATGTATAGATATACATGTCACATACATAAGCTACCCTTGCAAGGTTTTTGTTGATAGCAACATTGCAGTTGCCAAGATCACCCACTCTCTTTTTTTTTTAACTCATACCTCTACCCCATCAGCTTCCCTTTCTCACTTACAGCTGATGCTGGATTTCTCTCCTTACCTATGGGGCTCCTCCAGCTCTGCTTGATTTGATATTTTTATTCTTAAAATGGTGTCAGATCAGGCACTGTCCCCTATGCTGCCCCAGTAACACCAGCTTTCACAGGCTCTTACTGGGATGTTCTCAAAAGCACTTCTCAGCCTTATGGCACACACCCAACAACCAGGAACGTTTCTGCAGACTGATGTCCCAGGTCAACACTTCCTCTCCCCAGTGCCAAAATGAAACTATATTCTGCTGTGTTGTGTGTAAAAATCCAATGTTATTTATAGAGGTGGCTAAGGCAGGTTCATTTTTTTAGCTGTACGAAAAATGCTTCTCACTGGTTGGTTTTGCTGCATATAGTTTCTTATATCATTTTGCTTGGCTTAATGATCCACTCTTCCTGTCCCACTGTCCATTTCACTCATTTACCACAACTTATTTAAAATTAGATTTCATTTCCTTGGACTAGCAATTTTGTCTAGCCATATGCTCATTCAAAGGAGACTAAAACTTTATTTAAGCCTTTAGACATTACTACAATAGAAGCAAGGAAATAGTGGTGCGACATCAAAGCTTAGTTTTGTTTTCTCGCGAGAAAGATTGTTAAACCGATCACGAAAATTTGAATGATCTTTGTGTCTTTCTGGCAATGCTATGAGTCATCTGTTTGTTCTCTTTTCGTCCTTTACTTTGACGACCTACCTTGGCCACTGTGTATCCAAGAGCAGTAATTCACCCCTGTGGTGAATCACCATTCAGGATTTAGATGTTTCCAATGAGTCATACTTAACCTTATAGAAAGTAGAACATTTAGACTACATAAATTGTGCACTTTAACCACGGTGTGTTTAGATGTCCATGACTGGAAAACAAAATTGCATATTTCAGTGGCAGAAGTAAAATAAAATATTGAACAGTAGTCCCTACTTTAAACTCTGCATAAGCAAATCCATTTTTTTTATTCAGCTAAAAAACATTGATCAAAGTATAAATGAGAGAGCTTCCTTACAATTTTTTTTTCTATCACTGCAATCATAGGCTGAACAATCTTAAAAGCAAATATTTCTAACATCATGTTCACCATCTGTAAAGCCTGATAATATCAAAAACTCCTACTCACAAAACAACAGAATTCATATCCAGAGATTCAGAATTAGTTAAGGACTGCATTTCAGAAATTAAGCACACTCAGATCAGGAAAATTTATTGTATTGCATTTCCTTTCATCTGCTCTTCTTTGCACTGTATTATCCAATGCTAAGTGTCTGCTTTCTGTTGTAGAAATTCCCTGTGAGGAAAAGTTATTCATAATCAGCATTCACTCCCATGTACCTTCGCAGATCACTTATAGTTAATGACAAAGCAGGGTTGTCCTTTTTTCTTATTTTAATTGCCATTCTTATTTAAGAAAGGAATTGGCTCTTCAGAACGATAAGTGTGAAAGAGACTGAAATGGGCAAATGGAACAAAATAAGGCAACAGGGTTTGCAGGCAGTATGCTGTCAAAGTAATTTGTTGGCTCCAAGGGGTGTGCTGGGGGAGATATTAAACTGAAGCTATACCCCTACACAGCAAATTCAGACTCAAGCCTTGATTAGTCAGCAGGAGGACTCTGGAGGCTCTAAGTGCCTCCTGAAATTTGCCATAACTGGCTCCCTGACAAACCGACCTTCTCCAGCAGTGAGCACAGCACCAATGAGATTCTACCTATATTGTCACTCATTACCGTTGAGACAGGGAAAACTACTGAAAATTGGAAGCAAGAAGACACAGAATAACAGTGTATCCTACCTGCATCATCTGTTAGGGGCAAGTAAGTTTTTGTTTCATTGGTTATAATAAAACTTCAAACTGTATTAATGAATGTTATGTAAGATATTACTGATAACAGCGATGTGTAATGACTTTAGATATTACTGATAACAGCGATGTGTAATGACTTTAAAATACAGCTTTCTTCCTTTCAATCTTTGCAGAGATGTGAAGAGAGGCCATTGGCTTTTGTGCACAAATTACAGGATACCTGGATAACAAAGTGCAAATTAGTAAGTCTTTAACATATTTAAATGCTTTCAGATCGGAACTTTACTACATAAGACATACTTACTACAAAGACATTACTGTCTTTGCTACATAAGATGTGGTTAACACTAGAAATTATACANTCTTTCAGATCGGAACTTTAAGTATCTGTCTTTGCTACGTAAGATGTGGTTAACACTAGAAATTATACATTCTCTTGTTAAGACACTGACACTGAAGTGTTTCTATGTCTTAAATGCCTGGTACTTCAGCTATGTGTTCAGCCTCTTAGTTTCAGCCAAAGGAAACTTAGTGCTTTTATGCTGCTGTAAAATTTACAACTGTAAAATGTAACAATGGACAGAGCTTGCAGGTATGCCTGGTGAAAAATACTGCTGGTGCATGTACACCCTACAGATTTCCTTTTTTATTTTGTTTAGACTTTAAGATGCACCTGGACAGAATAGCAAGACGGTATCCTACTCAGAGCTTATGTAGATCAGCATGTCTGCTCAACGGACACAACAGGAAATAAAATTATTAAGTCCTCAGTATTCAAATTCAAGTCTATAAACAATTTTAAACATTCAGTAGATCATCACACATGTCAGAATATTCATACTTTATTGTGAGTGCACAAGGTAGTATTCTATAATACCACAATATTTCAACCTCAAACAGAATGTAATCATCTCAAGGTTGCTAAAGCCCATGTTCCAAAATGGTAACTCAAATATTGAGTTATGTACTGTGTCTTCCATCTTAAATAGGAAGAAAGAAACCTGGAAAAATAAGAATTACCTTAGACATTGATGCAACAGCAACTATTTGAAAACAGTCCTGTAGCAATAATCATGTTTCTGGTTGGAGTCGTGCGGAAAGGAAAACAAATATTTTCTGCTAAAGAGCAGTGAACTCTGTCTTCATCCACAGACAGTATAGAAATACTACATAGTTATCCATATAACAGTGATTTTTTAGGCTAAGCTTTATAAATAAAGTGCAAGTACATGTATTTACAGATCAAAAGGATGCATGCATGCGTCTGCTCATACAGAACCGTCTCTTATGAAAACCTTACACAGCACATTACTTTAACAAACTTAACTTCCTTCATAACTGGACTGTTGTGGAGTGTTATTCTCTCCCTATTATAAATCACAAATGAAAGATAGACACTAAACAATTAGCCAGTGGCCACACTTGGGGTGTGAACTAAATGTGGGTCTTCCAAGTCCTTTGTCAGTGCACAAAGTTCTTAGAAAACCATTGTCAATCTGCAGAGTGTGAAACACCAGCCCCAGCAATCATTAACATATTTTTTTTTAAAAAAGGCACATAAGTGAGAAGTGTGACTATATTGACAGTGCTCATTACACGGTGATATAATCACACAAGAGTCATACACGAAATAGTTTGACCAGTATCTGCAATTACCTCCTCTGTCAAACCTCTGCAAAAACAAACAGAGGTTTGTTAGCTTTCATGAAATATTATCATGTTCCATACTATATTCATACCTGATCTCAGTATTTTACCATAATTTCCTGTTTGTAAATATAGCAAGGGTTATAGTGGAGTTCAAAAGCATATTCCAAAAAAAATAGAATCTGAACAGAAGATGTCCACAGCATTTCAAGCACACTCAAAAGTTGTTACATACATAGAACATACTGAATTTAAAATATTCTTCAGTCAAAAGATAAAAATTAGCCCAATTTTAATATGTTGCCTATCTTACCATTTCAAATTACTACAGTTGTGATTTATTTTATTTCAGCATATTACAGGAAGCTTTATATTCTCGTGACATTAATTACAAGCAATGAGATTTGGGGAGACAGGGGAAAGAACAAAACTTAGATGTGTAACAGACTGCTATATAAGAAAACTGTTGTGTTTTGGTTTTTTTTTTTTTTTTCTTTTTAATTTGACACTCTCCTGTGGGCAAAGGGACANCAAAGGGCAAAGAAAAGGGCAAGGAAAAGCAAACACAAAAACTAAAGCTAGGCCAAAGCTAAAGCTAAAGGAAAGGAAAGAAAAGACTGAAAAAACACCAGCTTTTGTAGTCTACTTTATGATCTAGGTACCTAAAATAGCACAGTAATATAGCGCACACCTATCTTTTTAAAAGACTTGCGGAACCTTAAAAATATGTATTGAATTACAAGCTTTTACTTCCCATAAAACTAATACAACAGCAAGACCATTTTTCTTTTAGAAAAATAACTAATTCCTTTTTGTTAGCAGCGGTGGACCAGTGCTGCCCATGCAGGGGTTTGGCTCTGGGCATCCTAAGGTGGGGCAGCCGCGTGAGCAGAACTGCACTGCTCAGAGAGAAAACCTGAGGTTGCTTTGCTAAGGGGGATGGTCACAGTCGGTGAGTTGTGGTTTCTGTCCTGCAGCCCTTGCACATTCTGTGCAGACACACTTGCACCAGCCAGGACTCCCATCCCACAGCCAGCTCACGATAGCACGACAGGAGGACAGCACAGGACAGGCACCCACAGGTCACCTTGTCAGGTTCAGGCTGGTGAGTGGCTTCCATGTACCACCTTCACCTTGGGCTCTGCCTCCTGAGAGCTGCTGAACACCGCTCCACATAAACCACCAATAGTCACCTAGCCCCAGGCCAGTCTATGACTTTCTCCATATCTAAAGCAAATTAGTTGTTGCCTGAGTTGCTACTGCCTTCTGGCCTCCTGCCCCAAATGTCTTACAAAGATGTAAAGTTGTTAAAAATTCATTGGTGCTTCTCTGTTTCTTTCCCTGGCATTCCTAAATCTTTAAAACAGGGTAGATATAGGGTTCAGGTCTCAGTTAGTGCTTCCAGGTAGGTCTCCACCATAACAAGTGTCCATGCTTTGTCTTTCCAGCATGTACAAGGACCATCTTATCATTGAGAGCCAGGCAAATACATTTTAAGCCTCATCCTGTCTAAGAGGTGCTTTCAGGCATGCGCTTTCAGCCCATGATACTTAGAAAGGTCTCAAATGACAAAGTCACTCTTCTCCAGCTGGGCTAAATGCTGTAGCTGAAAATCATCTTTCTTTTCCATCCTGTAAGGCTGCTTGTTGAGCTGTTACAGTCTCCCTAACTAGTTTAATTCTGTGTCCCATATCCCAAGCAAATGTTCCAACTACTTGGACGCTTTGAAAGAGGGTTTAGGCCTTAACACTAGGGAAGAATTCACAGCCATGAATCCCTTTGCTGCTTACTGATGACATGCTACCACTTGCACTGATCCAAGCTGGTGTTTCAGGCTCAGTGCCGCACTGTGGCAACCAGGTAGATGGCTTCCAGCAGTGAATCTGCTGAGATCCCAGCACTCCAGAACTTTGTGTGTCATCTTCTATTGGGCTGCATAAATACATCCTAACATTGAAAGTGGCACGGCCTAAGCAATACATGACACCTGTTGGTGGGTTCTTCGTTCATGCACTGAGGTCCCCCATTTGTGCTATTAATAAAAATTGAAGAATACCTTTTAAAAAGTAACAACCGTTTAGCTTCTATTTCAAGTAAATAATTTTCATGTTTACTTGTACAAGCAAAACCTTCAGACCATGAGTTTCACTAGCTGGAATGATACCTGAAATTAGGCATTGGCATGCTGCTGCTACTCATAAATTCCTTCATGTTCCTAGCACCTTTTGTAAGAACATAGCTCACAGTAACTTGGGCTTTCATTTGTGCTGAGATTTCAGGTGCCTATACGGAAACAACTGTTCAAGAAGCTGTAGAACTTTCCACTTAAATCTCAGCCCCCATTCTGGCTGACCAATATATGTTTACTGTTCTTTGCATGTATCACTTCTGAGTAGATGAATCTCAACACACAGCTTAAAATACTGTTAGCTGAAGCACTGAATTGTAATTGCAGCACTTAAAACAATCACAGCCAATTTGAATCCTGTAATTTTACCCCTGTCTAACTAAATCTTCTAAATTGAGAAGTATCAGTTTGCAAATGATGATTAGATTCATTTGGCTGGTGTGGTCGCTAATGTTTAAGTTTGTGAACTCCATTAATGCTAACGAGCCAGGCAAATACAAACGTGGCTGTGTGCACACTGTGTTTCTTGTTTGAAGATTATTACCATGTAATACCGAAAATCTTGTGTAAAAAGCTTCATGATTTTACTTTCTCGAGTTTACATGAATTCTAATGCTCATGAATAGTATTACACCAAGAGTACTAGAATCTCTAGCTTGTTATAAAAGTTATGAAAAGCCTTTTATTTTCTTGCCCATTAGTAGGTCCAAGCCCTTCAGTCCAAAGTTGAGACAGGGAAACTGCTGAGCTACCATATCCACTTAGTCTGTGGTTTTTTTTCCCAAACCTGTCTACCCAAGTTCCAACTAAAACAAGACATGGTTTTGTTAAGATGGTTGGACTTGATGATCTTAAAGGTCCCTTCCAACCTAGACAATTCTATGACTCTATCATTCTAAGATACGTACACATACCTTGTATGACCTTGATCAACTCCACCAACTTTTTTCATAATAAGGCATTTGGAATCTGTCAGGAACTACTGGATACTGACGGTCTGACATCAACTTAATAATTAAAAGGTTTCTCATCCCATGGGGATAGTCTTCTGGGCAAGATTTCTTTGGGATATGAAGACTTTGGATCACTAGGTGATCGAAATTCTTTGTTCAACAATGGCGCTCAACTCTTGCATGCTTACATACTATAAATTGAGCAAATAATGTGCTGTGGCCAGACCATTCCTGGTTCTTTCTCTGACAGCAGGTCCTTCTCACTGTGAACCACATTGCAGCATCTAGCAGGCAGCATTTTGTATGCAGGCTAGGAAATGGAGATCACCTGACGGTCAGATATGCTGTTGGATGTTATCTATGTGCCAGACTACTTAGAATGTGTACTCAACAGGACTAACATAAATGCTCTTAATCCGCACAATTTTTCAGATTTAAAATGCTTAATGCTATAATATTCTTTCTTTTTATCATGGATTTTGAAGCATGCAATAGCCCAACAAAAATGTCTTCCACCTCTCAGTTGTTTAAATTTTTTAAAAAATGTAGAATTCAAATATTCAGTAGCTTAAAAAGCCCTTTAAAGAATTCAGGACTCATCATACCATTGTTCATACAAAAGAAGTTTTTAAAATGTATTTTTACTGTAACAAGAATGCCATGAGTAAATTATTTTATACATACTGAAATCATGTTAACTTCATTCTTATGATATAACTTTAGTTGTTCAAACCAAGTAGTTGTGAAATATAAAAACATGCTAAAATGGTTCTTATAACAATAGATTACATCTAAATGAGTAGAACAAGATCTGCACATGTGGTATCCAAACATGATGCACACAGAACTAGATTTTAGTCTGCCTTTAAAATAAGTTATAGTTTAAACACAGATTTTTAATGGATTAATACTTGTTCCAGCTGCTACCTCGTCTTCCTTTTATTATTATGAAAAAAGCTTCACAAAATATCTGATGGTGGTTAAATATTATATTAGGAATTAATCTTCTTTCCAAAACTGTGTATTACAAAATACCTCTGAACTAGCTACACGGTATAGCTGTGACATATTGTCCTACAGCATTCTCTTCACAGTTAGCAGCAAACTAAGAGTTTCAGATTTCCATGGTGATACAGACCTATACATTAAACTACCCTTTATCCTAGATGCCAACAGCTGAACCATCCGTTCTATATTTCCAATACCAGGACTTATTGTTATCTTTTTGTGGTGTTCAAATATTAAGGCAGGGAACCACACGTTCCCCAGAGTTCCTGGCTATCTATAGTCCCTTCAGCCTTTGGAGGATTTCTGGCAAGCTCCTTGCCGTTGACCATTCTGCCCATGCAGTCTGTTCTAGGAGAGCAGCAAGTGTCCACACGATCCAGCACAGGGAGATGAGAACACTCACTCTCCAGGTACCCACCAGACCCATTTCCCCGTCTGCAGCTTCAGGGAATCCAGTGGCTATAAATAGCTTCATAATGAGAGTTTCAGTCTCCTCTTTTTTGAATGTAGATACAGTCAAGCGTATTTCAAGAGCCAGCAGTTCAGGGACTTCTCACCTACAGGGAAAATTCGCTGGGGAAAAACTTCTGATGCTGAGCAAGCCAGTCCTCACCTTCTAACTGCAAAATGTAAGGTGAATTCCTAAGGATGTAGGTGAAGTGAAATAAATTACAGTTCAAGGACCTGTCCTGAAATTTGGCTCATTCTGAACATGACAGATTTCTAAGTCTGTAGAAATCCCATTGAGATCTGCAAGTTGCTGGTTAGAAATATATTTTGATTTGAAAACACCATAAAAAATCCTAATATAACAAGTTTCTCTCACAATTTCTTTCCTTCACTAGAAGAGGTGAGATGTTGCCTGACAAAGTTAATTATTTCCATTCCCCCCCTACGACACATTAGTGGATGAAAGAAATGTTGTAGATTAAATAAATCTGAATTTTAATAGGGCAATTTTATTCTATTAAAAAAAAAGAAAAAAGAAATCTTAGAGCACTAGCATGAAAAATTCTCACTGGTATCTGTACTTATTGTATATAATGTCTAAAAATACACGTTTTATTGATTTCTCATCCCAACCTTTACATATGAAAAACCTTTAGTACAAATACAATGGCCTACAATGCCTCCTTCTACTTTCCCATCCTGTCTGTCACACTGCATGATGGGGCTTATCAACTCTGTAGTCCACCTTTTCCTTCTTGGGATCCTCACAGCAGATTAATCATTATCAAGCTCCAATTTCCAGTTTGTCTTACTCTTCCTCCAGTGATGACATAACACCCAAAGTTCAATTATAGAGTTTTCTCCGGACATCAAGCTCTCTGCTAAGGTTTCTTCCTCCAATGCAAGATAACAAACTCCTTGGTGACCCACAATCAACACAATGTGCCTGCAGCATTTTGCTTCATCTCCTGCTAGTTTCCAGCTTTCTGGCTGCCGCATCTATCTTCTTCATTATGGATATGGCAGAGTCTTCCCTGCTGCTGGATTCAGCACATTGTTTGCCCAGTTCCTCAGGCCACTCTGGTCTGCCTAGTAATTGTGCTTGCAAGAAAAATAAGTGAGAAAAAAAGATTGCAAAGTAAAAAGTGAACATTGTGAAATACAAGTAATGACTGCTACTTAAACCTTGGTTTGAAATAAAGCTTTGGTCAACGTCATCGGTTACCAAAAGAGAACATTAAGTTGATGAAATATAAAATCAATAAGCAACAATAGAGTTGGATTCTGGATATTACTGTGAATTTCCCCTCTGAACAAAGTCAGATCCCAAACTCAAGAGGTAAAAAGCATATATTCAGAGACCTCCAATAGGTGGCAAATGTACAACTAGTTTTATAATCACAAACATTTATATCAAAGAAATATGAAAGACTATGAAAAAAACACAAAAGTAGGAAGAAATATGCAATATTGCAGTATAAATAAAGCTGTTGAAATGAGGTTTCGTCAAAAGCAGGATTAGGACTATGGCTAATTAGCATTTTCTTTGACTAGTTTAGGGTATAAAGCTTCTCACAAATGAAATATATGAGCAATTGCAAATAAAAACAAATAAAAAACAAGCAGTCTATGAAGATTAAAAACAATGTGTTGCTACAGTCTGCAATTTGATAACTCTAGTGAGTATGTACATAAATATAAATGTGTTCTAATTAAGGCAGCAAGGCTACGGTGAAATGATGAGCATGTTTTACTAGCTTATACAGAGGAAGATCATTATTCAGCTAAGAATCCCCTCCATGACTGCCTGAGCCTTTCATTCCTGAGCACTGAAATTCCAGTAGTGGCTGCATTTGTCAGAATGACCAAGAAAGTAATGGAGTAGCTATAGCTTTTTATTCCCACATCTAGGGCCCAAATAAAGAGGAAAGAAGAGTAAAATATTTGCTGCATCTTGATTTTTCATCATGGGTTGAGCTGTCTGGAAATTCCCCCACAGGATAGTTTTGCATCAGAGAATGCTGCTTCTAAAGAGTTGAAATATTTTTCAGGAAAACATGGGTTTCATCCAAAGGTGCAGTGAATATTTACTTTTTCACAATAGCATAATCACTTCAGAATGAAATATCAGAACATAATGCTGCTGCCTCTATCAGAGGTAAATATTTGACCTCAAAGAAATGGAACATTTTGGTAGAGCCAAAGTTGGTTTTGGTGCATTATACTTCATATTGGAAGCCAGAAACTGTCCATTCCTACTGAAGCAATGGCTGGTGGTTTGTTATGTTTCTTTCCAGACAGCAAAAATCACTAATTGAGTTCGCAATACGGAATAGTAATAAAAATGGGCAATACAATGCAAGTTTTCTAAACAAAGGTGTATTTGTCACAGAGCGGGGATGTAATAGGCATTTTCTAGACATTATTGTGCAATTGCTCTTACGAACTATGACAACAAAGGTGTTAGGAGAAATCAACTGAGTTATCCCACTGAGAACCGGAAGCAACTGTGGGGAGAGTGGTAAATTACATTAGCTGAAGTTGTGCTAATGCTGATATTAAGCCCTCACCACGCTTACCTGATTGTATCAGGGTGCAAAAGAACACTAAGTGAGAAGAAACAGAGTTTCCTCCAGGCCAATAGAAAGTTGACTGAGATGGTAAATACATCAATATCAAGGCACAAATCAACCAATTTAAACTGGAAATCTGCAGATACTGACAAGAAAGTAATGGTTGAATCATAAGCAAGACAACAGTGAAGTTTTTAATTGTGAGGAATGAATATAAATGAATTCTCATTTTCATCCTCCCACTGCTTTTTTTTGTCTCTGAATTATTAAGATACAGATTGTAACAGAGGAGAAGGAAGAAGGAAGGTAGAGGATGGCATTATACACACACTATAATAGGAAATATGTAAATAACATTCTGATATCTCTTGAATCATTGTCATAAGACTTCATACAGTGATAAATGGGTGATAAGCTCAGAGGAAAAGACGCTATCAGACACTATGGGAAGTAGAAAATTAGATGCAAGTGGAATAGGGGGTTAGAAAGCAGAGAGACATAAAGTCAATACAGAAAGTAATGCCAGTGGAGTCTTCTGATGAAGGGATAGGCTTACAAAGTTACACTGAAGGACAGAAACCATTAGAAGAGCCCGGGTAAATAAACTACTTGTAGCTCATATCCTTTCATATATAATTCACATAAAAGGGTTTTGGTGCTGGGATATGTTATATTGATATTGATAATATGTGAAGGAGTATTCATAAAAAAAATCAAATATTAATTGACTGTACTAACCTATGAGGATAATGTGCATAGGTATAATACGTATAACTATAAAATTTATTACTTTAATTATATTTTCAATGAAATATGGTATTTGAATCTGTCCAATGATGTACTCTCTTGTCATGTGTGCTTTTTGTAGCTATTGTAGTGCTGAGTCATCTATAAATTGGTTGTGACTGGGAAAACATTGCTGAAAAGATAGTTCATGATTGAACAGTGATTCTTTCATGATGCTTGTAATGGCTCACAAAACCAGAGAGGCTTGGTTTACAGACAAGTCCTGCAAATAAAATTTGTGTGTTTCCAATCCTGTTTACTGATTTTCTTCAACCAAGAAGCAGAAGTTAACATTTGCAAAGCTTTAGTAAAGATAAAAAGTTGGCCATACGAACCGTCAGCTCTGCAGCTTGCCATCAGTCATGACTCAAGGTCTGTGTTCTCGCTCTGAAGTCTTTAGTGCCTTTCAGATTATTTGGGGCTATAGTCTCTCTGGTGCCGAGTTTGAAAACAGTCCCAGCCTCCAGGGTCTGATCATCTGGGTTACTCTTAACATGAATTTGGCTAAGACCCAGGGACAGCCCTAAAGAAGTTCTCAGAGTAAGGTGTTTTGCAGTTCCATAACTCCTGCTGCTGGGGAGTCTGGGAGTTGTGGAAGCCGTGCCTCTGTGCCAAAGACACCTTCTGATGCCAGTCAGGGTCTCTCCAGAGGTTCAAGCAACTGCTGAGAAACAGGGTCAGAGCAGGGGACAATTCCAGGTCTGCAGCTTCTGCTTGGGTCCCCAGGGACAGCCCAAACTGAAGAGGCTACCCAGTCAGGAAGATGCAAGTGGTTGCAGATTTGCTCTTTGGAAAATTGAAAAATTAGCATGATAGACCCCTAAAGCTGAACCTACTTCTCAGCCAGTGCAACCTAAACAGCCTCCTAAAGAGAGGCTCCTCATTCCCCTGAGTAAATGGAGGCTTGTCCCGTGGAGACATCTGCATCCATCCTACTTGTCTAAGTCTCCTTCAGCAGTCAGTGGAGATCCAGCCAAGCTGATAAACAGGGGCTGGGACATGCTTATCTTAAGAGTGACAAGTATCAGCTAGATTGATCTTACTTCTTTCTATTAATTATGAAGCAAGCAATTATGCAATGACAAGTCTGTGTGTAAACATCTACACAGCACAATTGACTTTTAGTCAGGCTGATGCTTTGAGTTCAATAAAAAGCCAATTTGTGTTACAAAAGCACCTTCATTTTTGTATCTACTGTACTGGAGATCACACAGCCAAATATCTCAAAGAGGCTGCATGCTTTTTCCCCACCTGACCTGTCTTTCCAGCCCCACGGCAGACTCCTTTGTCAGCAGTCCTGTACAGGGTGCTTTGCACCAGTGGAGCCCTTCTGTATGCTAGAGAGCAGGGGTGAGTATTTCACCCATCAGTGTTACACGTGTTCCTTAGACCTGCTGGTCATTGTCTTTAGATCCCTTTTTATTTTCAGGAATCATTGCTGAGCAATTATGTTTGATGTTTTTCCTGCTGATATGCACATGCTTTGTATGTAAGCGTGCCTGAACATCTCTTTGTTCTTGCTGTAGGACTTTCTTGTTAAATCTAATAACTGGCATAGGTACGTACGTGAATACACAGGAAAATATCCATGAACTCCTTATAATCCAATTTCCAAGATACAATTTTTGAAATATACAGTAAGAAAAAAAAAGGAAAATACAGAAAATATAAAAAAACAATGTTATGCTATAAATGAAAAAATTAGATCTAGTTATATTTCATTATGAGCAGACTAGGGTCACACTTCAGCTGCTCTTGTATTGCCATGTAAGCTAATTAAAATTTGACTGCTTCATCTCTTCTTTTTTTTTTATCTTTTCTGCTTCAATACTAATGCAAACTGCCTATGAAAACAAAAAGAAAAGTTGCAAAGTTTTAATAAAAAAAAAGAAGCTGCTTCCATGCCAGTGAATAAAATAACCTGATTCAACCATGTCACTTTGTTTAGGCCTGTTACTGTAAACTTCATTTTTGGACATTCCTCAGCTATGCTTTTGTATTTAGCTGTTCATTTATGTTAACATGTTTTATAATAAGTTCTAGATATATATATATACACATAAATATGGTACACACATATATATACACACACATACATCCATATTTATAACTATGTTTACAAATGTGCATATGGGTGCTTTCTTTTCAAGTGATTAGTATGAATGTTACGGCTTCATATTCAGATTTACAACAGATGTGAACATGGCCAGTCAAGAAAACAAGTTCTATCTTCATGTTTACTCCCCCCTCACTCCTTTCAACATCTAAGTACGGAGGAGGAGGAGGTAATTATGAAATGTCAGCCATGCTCAGAAATCCCAACATACATACAGGTTTTTTGCTATGAACTTCAAACATAATAAGAGACAGTTAGTTTTCAAAGGTCATACAGATATATTTTCGCCTGTCAACTTCTAGATGTTTTCTATGGCATTTGTTGTTAAGATGTTTGAATATTTTCCTTCTAGTCAGTTATGGAATAAGAGTGAGAGATATCTGTGACCTCTTTGTATACATTCTATATCAGCACCTTTACTGCATGATGTGATGAGGATTTTAATTGGGTTTTATGTATCTCAGTCTCTTATAATTGATTTTAAGCTCTACAAGCAGCAAAATAATTTTTATTAATCAGTTTACATAAATCTGTGTATAAACAGCTTTTATTTGTGTGTGTATATATATAAAAGGCTGTATGCACGTTTGCACACACATACACACACACAGACTAGAAAGTTAAGAAAAACATTCTAAAAAAGTGGTAGTGGAAATCTAGAAGATGGTGACTTTTCTAATAAACTGATTTTAACCTATGCATGTTTATGTCCCACTGGAAAACAGAAGGCTTGTGGTAGAAAAGATATAAGATTATTTCCTGCATCAAAAATCATGTACTTAGTAATCATTGGAGAGGCTTCTGAGTTTTGTATAATTGTATTACACAGTCACTATACCAAATGAAACTTATTATCTCCTTAAATGAATGGACAAAGTTTTTTTATCTATGAATTAGAAGCACTTGGTAGGATAATGGCTAGTGACCTTAACGTGCACAGGGATGAAAACTCCTCTGAATTCCAGGCATCCATGAATTCCAGTACAACCACTGTAAACTTCAGCTTAGAATAGGCAAATCTTTTTCCTAGGTAAAATTCATGAATTTCAAGAAATTCCAAATGTGTTTTGCTCTTCTTTGCTTAGGAAAAACCTGTGTGCATAACAGCTCAGAGAAAATAACATTTTTGAAAATTATATGCTTGCTTCTACATAACTCAGGTTTTCTCTCAATTACCTCAACATTCCTTCTTTTTTAAATATTTATGATAGCAAACCCCTCCTGAAGTAATAAATATTGTTTACTTGAAGACAAAGTTCCATAATGTAAATTTTAATGCCCTTTCATGTTAGTAGTTATGTTTTGTATAAACTATAGCAACATTATGTTATTGAACACTTTATTAATTTAGAGGATATATTGTCATCTGAACTTACATTTGTATTAAGTGAGCTATTCATTGTTATCTGACAAGTTTAAGCATATACTTATATCAGAAATGCAATTAAAATTTCTACTGTACAGAGGAGGCAATTCCTTATTACGTGACAGGTTAAAAGGCAACATTTAAGAATATTTGTTGTTAATACATGCATTTATGAAGAAAATAAAGATGTTGGCCTTCTGGAATGGAATATTCTTTCAGAAAATGGAGCAAACCACAGTTAAAGCAATGCATTTACTGGAGACTGCAGGACCTCCAGTCTTTACTGGCAACATCTGGAACATATCCAGTTAAAAGTTGCAGTACCTCCCCCCATTCCCATCAAGGAATTTCTAGTCTTTGTTCAATCTCTAGCTTGAAGATGCTTGGAAATCTTCCTATCACAGAGTCAAAGACACTGTAACTATCAAGTTGAGAAAAAAAATTACAGTCTGACTACATATGTAATAGCAGATGGTCTATTCATGATCTGAAACCAATAACATGACAGCCCATGAAGGAGCTGAGCCAGCAGAAGAATGATAGCAGTTCATTCCCATCCACAAAAGCTGCAGAGGGATGCTTTTTACTCTTTGCATGAACTTATGGAAAAAGAAGCAAGAGGGTTAAGCCTGAACTGAGCAATCAAACATACCCTCTCTTTCCAGCTTCCTCATTACGGATTTTATCAGAGTTTCTCAGACTTACTCGAGCTCTCTCAAACAGGAAAGGTAAGAAAATAAAACAGCTATGCAAAGTACCAAGAGGAGTCAACCTTGTAGTCAAGTTAATAGAGCCCAAACTTCAACATGCATTGCAAATCACTGCAAAAGGGATCGAGACTACATTTGGGATATCAAAATACTACTTTAATTTAACATGCTCCTCCATTCAAGGACTTTCTCTAGACTACATTTTTTTATAACACAGGTAAACAGATAAAACATGGTTTCAAGTATTTAATATACTTTGAAGCACAACTATTCTATGAAAAAGTCAGGATCTGAGGATTAACGACTCAGGCAGGGCCAGGGAGGGCAAAGGAAACAACCCTTTTCTTCCCTTAGGACCTTTGTCTTGATGTAAGTGAAGACTTGGCACATCTTCTCAAGTTTTCTCCATGTCAGGCAGCTGTCAGAGCAATATTCCCAAACCCAAGACAAATGCCTGGGAGCAGGGCTGTGCCGGGCGGTGGCCACGCGATCCCTGCGTGGGCGGGCAGGCAGCTCACCCAGGGCCAGCCCACGCTGCTCTGTGCCCTGGCATCTGCAAAGCTTTCCATCAAAGTTGGCATCCTCTGTCCATATAAGATCCCCACCCAGCAACAGTATGGGGCTGCCTCAGTAACTCCATGGGCAGAGGGCTCCTTCCGCTCCGTTAAGAAAATGTGGAAGGTCTCTCTGGTCTGTCAGGAGATGTGTGCTGATGATAGGCAAAACTCATCACTGTTATCTACCTGCCTCTCTTAGCATATTTTCTCTCCAAGGTGTATTTTCTCCCATAAACAGAATTTATCTTTTTCTTTATTTAGTCATGCACTAATCCGAAATAATTTTAGGAATCAATTAAGAGTTAAATAAAATAACAAAGGAACCTATGTACTGTGAGGCCCACCACCTCTTAAGAAGTTTTATTTTTACCAAAAAAGAGAGCAGTAAAAATACAAATAAAATACAAATTCCAGTCAAGTTCTAGTTATATCTTTGGTAGATATCTGTATATATGTTTTGTTATATTTTGCAGATAAGGCAAAAGTTATCTTCATTAACTTCATGAAACTTAATTTCTCAGTGAAAAAGCCTCAGGGAAAATGTGTATTGAATGGGAATCTGTCATTTTCCAGCTATATTATTTTGATGACTCTAACTGATGTTACAAAATAAGTTACTGCATTTACTGGCATCTAAGGCACTGCATGCCTGTGAATATGCACGTGTATAAAAGTTTTGCAGTGAAAAATTTATGAATATAGAGTTTGAATCTAGGCACAGTCTGCAGACTATTTCATCACTTTGCTCACCATTTACTACTTTCTAAGGAATGTGTGCATGTACGGTTGGACTCTATATGTTCCACATGAACTGTCCCTGGGAATAATTAATTGACAAAAAAAAAACCCTAAATACAAAATGGCTGATCACTTAGACCAAACTATTTATTTACTGTTTCATGATTGAAGGTCTTTAAAACCAGCCTGGATATTTTATTTTTTTCCAAAAAAATATTAAACTCTATGTTTGGCCATTGAATATTTCTTTATCACAAAAGATCAAGTTGTTTAAAATTTGTTACAGGCAAACCTGGCAAATTTATAAATGTTTTGATAGCAGGACAGTTCCTGTGTTGTCTTCACTTAAATTCAGGCTGGGAGCCTAAACTTTTTCTCTTTAGTCATTCATTGCAGTTTGCCCTTCCTTAGTCACCACTCTTTGCCCCAAAACTGGCCTGGCAGCATGGTCCTTGCCTTTCCCTTTGCCTTGACCTTCACTGCAGCCCCCATGAGCTGGTAAAACTACATGGCATCAGCACCCACCAGGGCCAGGCCGGGCACCACATGTGCACTGTGCTCATTTCTCCGATTACACCCCTCAAAAGGCAAACTGCTTTGAAGACAGAGGTCACTACTGCTCTCCTCACCCTGGTTTTTGAGGAGAAGTCTAAGCACATCATACCTATACAGGTAACATTCAGAGATGTGTTTAATAAGAGCTACTATCCATAAAACTGTGTTTATTTATATGAATGATATGTAAAGTCTTAAATTTATCTCTGGATGGAATCCCATCTTTACTTTTTGGTGACATTATGCTCAGGAATAATGTATTAACTAGCCCATTCTCATCTGCATCATTCTTCTTGCTGTTTTGGTATTAATGTTCTTGCTGGAAAACATTCCACATATTCCAAAATTCATTGAAAATGGGCCAGCCAGTTTTTTTCAGAATATCTTGCAAATTGGTCAGTCTTTGTGAAATTAAAATTTGGTTGATGTAGATCCAAAGTACACACTGTTCAATGACTTGTAGATTACTAGAGGGCTAGAAGTACATCACTGATATATTTTGATTTTTCTTTTTCTTACGTCTTACAAAAGACATATTCACTGAAAACTTTTGCCTTTTTTGCTGAGCACCCTAAGAGCACAAAACTGGTCATGCTGTCTGAGCGTATCAAATCCAACCCCATTATTAAGGCAAATACATCACAATCTTACGTAACAGTTTTTTTCCACACTGTTGCCCAGAATATTTGTAGATGTTTACAGTTCCTGCTGCTTCTTTTGACCTTCTCCATTTCTTTTCTTCTTCTTTCCTTCTTCCTTTCTTTCTTGGCCTCTGGTCTTGTCCTATTCTGATGGCCATTTTCTCTGGAAGCTTTAGAATCTCTCCTCCTTACTTCTTTACAGCCACCTCCCTTATATTTCCTCCTGGTTTCTATCCCACTTGATGCTTTACTTCCCTCTGTAAGATAAGAGTCTTGTTGGCTTCTATCTTTGACTTTTTCTCTGGCAAATGCCCACAAGGGTTTGGGGATTTCATGCCTTTCTTGTTCATAGGGCTATAAAAGAGACACTGATGTCTCCATGAAAACAGTCCCAATAAAAACAAACAAGCAAAAATATGTACTCAGATTGTTTAGCTGCTCCCAAGTAACATATTTCTCATGCATGAAGGAAGTGATATCACATCAAACCAGTTTTCTTAAAATATATGCATTGTACAGCCCTTTAATAACAAGCTCCTTTTTCTTTTTGCTGAAAATTTTAGAGGTTCTGTGTTATTATTCATTATATTTGTAGTCTGAACACTCTTTCATATTAATTAATCTGCTCAATTTCATTCTTACATAATTGTACCCTGAAAGAATATAAATATTAGAACATTAATAAATACTGTCTAGCTGCTGTTATTAAAGAAATTTCACATCTATCTTTTCTCTTTTTTGTTTGGGAGTAGGCAGGGCATGAAGGCTTAGGTCTCAAGTCTTTCATATTTCTGCTAATGTAAAATGACAAAGTCTTTCATAATCCTGCCAAAACGTAAATTCTTTAGTCTATTAAAGACTAGAAGTTGCATCTGTATAAAAATGACAAAATATATCACACTAAATTTGACAAAACGGCTATAATGCAAAGGAGATGTGGCTTAATTAGAGATCCCTCCCTAGATAGACAGAGCTTGACAATGTAATTTTAATTATTTCTGTCTATTAAATCTACGATCACCTATTATTATTGCTATATATCACATCAGAAAAGTACTCCCTACATGAATACATTGCGTTTTTAACAAGAAAATATTACAATCTCACCATGCATTCCCTTATCATCAGAATTGCTACCAATAAGTTAAATCAAACTTACCCTCCAGAACACTGCATCCAGCTGCAAATCAGGAGTGGTTAAGGTAAGGAATATGGAAATATCCATTTGCTAACTGCTAGAAGTGACAGGCAAGACTCTCTGCACTGCAAGGGACACTTATGGTGTTGCCTTTATTTAAACCAACAAAGTGCCTGCCCACCTGTTTTTTCCTGACCCATCTATTCTCAATTGTCTTATGGAGGCTGATGCCACTTCATTCATTTCTTTTTCTGCTAATTTAGTGTAGCAATTTTAAAATCCATTTGCTTGTTGTTTCTATACTTCTGTTGTATACTTCTGCTTCAAATGACACATATTCTTATGATATTAAACTTGATGCATACAACCAATCCCAATGAATGCTGTCTTAGTAGACAGTCAAACTAATTTCAAATTAATATAACCCGTAGAGGATCGTTGGTAATTTACTTGTGTTTGAGAAGTGTCTGGCTGGCTTTGGGTCCAGTAAGAAAACAACGCTTAAGTGTAGTTTCAGACTTACATATATACAGTCATCTGGATACCTCTGCCTTTTTTCTACATTGCAGTTGTTTTGTCAAAAATGAGGAAGAATATGTAAAGAAAAAAAATAATCAAGAAGTCTTTATTTGGTATCTAATTGTGGTGGCCTATAACAGTTTCTATCATCAATCTGTATAACTGTCAAATAGCAACTGCCTCTTATGCTTGATAAGAACTACAGCAACTGTCTGAAAACTTCTCTTTCTATCTCTCTGCCATTATGCCTACTAAAAACAGGCAAAAGTCAGGCTGCTTGTACACAGAAAGCACTTGTCAACAAACCAGTTGATATAGTCAGCTGATTCTTCATGCATCCACCTGTGTACAGTGTCTGTTATTTCAATGGTAATTTCTTTGGGACAGTCAGTTTTCTGCCCCAGGTTTTGAGACATTACAATCTCACACTGTTATTTCTAAGTAGTACAGAGAGTAATACCATAATAATAGCAACGATTTACATTGTTAGCCCAACTTCAGAGACCATACGTCCTGTTATAAATGAATGCTCCAAGCTAGACAGAGGAGTATAAATTACAGAACAATAAACTGAGTAGTACTGTATTCCGAGATTTGTGTAAGTAGGAGAAAATTATTACTACTACAAGTCAGTTAAAGCTATTCAGAAAAAAAAGCATAAAAATACCAAGGAATTTTTCATTCATTACTGCTTATGAAATATATTCCCTTCCAACTCTAACCGCTCTGATTCTATGATTCTGCATGCCAGGAATTAGAAGTTGTGGTCACAAGAAGAAAGCAGAAAAGAGGTATTATCATGGAGTTCCCCACTCAATGATAATATTTACTCTGCAAGGGAGATAACACAAGAATTAGAAACAGAAAAGAATGTGGGAAGGAAAAACATTATAAAAATTTACTGTCTGTGTTGCTGTGGGATCACCTAATACCAGGCTCACAAAAGCACTGTTTATTATATAGCTCAGAGGATTTTTTCAGAAAGAGCACAGGTAAATGCCTTTCAAACATGGAGGGTGATCATCATGTTCTTGCAAAATCCTGGCATCGTAACCTGCCACATGCTCCTGTATCATCCTGGCTTCCTGTATCCATGCTGGAGATTCCAGGGAAGAGAGGGAAACAATATCATGCGTTCCCAGGTACACACACAAATACACCAACCATTGCGCTGTGAGAAGGAGTCCTCCAGGAGATCACCCGTGGGTCCCCTTACTGCTTCTTTAGCAGCAGCACGAAGGAGAGACACATTTGCTTTTTCAAGTTGTATTCTTTGCTCAAACTTTTCTCCTCCCAGGAAAAGACACAGGCCTGATCTCAGGTGTTTTGTGAGCTGCGTTCAATACATAGATAGACAGCGAGGCCGTGTTAGACTGGTTTAATGAAATGTCAGAGAGATCCTTTATAAAGTTCAACCCCAGCTGCAGAAGAGGGTTTCATATAAATTTTTAACTGGAAGTCTTGTTAAATATTAAAACATAACATGTGTCAGAATGTTTCAATCAAAGCAATTAATGCTTTAGATACTGTCAGACGTTCTTTGTTGCTGAATAATGAAATGAAAAACCATGTTTGTTGCATTGATTATGAATGTCAAAAAAAATTAAATAGTTTGACAGATGCTATTCAGCCTTCATTGAATGTGAGATAATCAGTCATTTAATAAAAGAGGTAATTTTAAGATTTTTGCAGGTAGAGAAAAATATAGTCGTAGTACACATTAAAAATGAAACTTGCACAATAAGCAATCAGCATTTGTCTTGAGGGAGAACTGAACAAAAACTCAAGGAATACTGCAAAGTAAATAAAAAGAGATTGGTAGGACTTTTGTTAATATATATTTTTAAAACAATATTTGCATTGCACACACATATATTTCATTTTTGTTTTGACCAATTAGATTACCTTGCAACATGTCTGACAGTACAACCAGGAAACTAAACCAATTCCCAACATCAAACAATACCAAGAGAAATCAAACCAAAAAAGGATATAGCCTGATACAGAAAGATTTCGACTACTGAATGGATCATAAGTAAGACTTCTGGTATGCAACTTTCACAGCTAAAATGAATAGATTTTTCACAGATTACCAACATTCAGTATTAACAAGGGAAATAATGGAAGTTATCAATAAACAGAGTTTATATTACCAGCCTTGAGTGTTTTTTACCCCATGAAAGAGCGATGACATCATGCACAGTAATCACAGTCTTTAATTCTTCTTTCAAATTAAAGTCCATTTTATCACGGAATAAATTTCCCATACCTAAGATGCTGTGAGGAGTGGGGGAGGATTATTATTTGTTTTCCAAATAACCCAATAATTTTAGGCATTATACCACCACAGTGCAACAAGATTATACTCTTTTCAATGGGGGCTATCAATCTTCCTATCAAAATTGTTCCATTTTGTGTGGACAAAAGATATATTGAAATTCAAATACAAGAAAAGCACCCTATTCAAGTTTTTTATTATTCTCAAACTCTAACTGTCGAAGTCAACCAATATTTCAAAACTCTAGGGGAAAAAAAAAAAAGGAACAGCTACAGCAGTGGAATTGATGATTTTTTCCCCAATACCAGTTATACAGGTCAATCCTAAGACCTAAAAGAGTGGAACTGCCCTCAGACTGAGGAGAAAATTGGATCCAGGTCTGTTTCATCTTCTGTGAGTACCTTAATGCAACAATTAAAAAAGCAACACCTCTTCTGGAGTTTTGCAATTCCAGCTTTTATCCATATTTTCAAGCCAAAGATATTTTTAAAGACCAGTTTCTATTCAAAGAGAGTACAGCAATCAAGACCACAGGTTTGGAAATGTTGCTACTTTTTTTTTGCAAATTCACCTAGTTAATTCAGAAACTGGAACTAGATCATACAATGCAAAAAAAAAACATGTTCCTTCCAATAAGACTTCATCACAATAATTCATAAATGCCATAGTGAAACTGTATCCTCCTGCAGCCAAGAACACTGAGAAAGTGGACTTCTTTATTTATTTATTTTTAAGAGGTGTGAATCCTTTGAGGACACCTGTAAGAAAGCAGCCTAGATATAAAAATAGCTCATTAAAAAGCACTGGTGTCCAGCACAACAAAAATCCTTAGAATAATGCAGAGCTGGACAGGACATTCCCCTAGATTTGGCAAAATCCTGCCCTCACTATTTTATTATGCCATTATATGTAACTTTGTATTGTGTCATGTTATATTATGTATATTACAATTTTAATTACAACCAGTAGATGTTATATATTCTCAAGGGCAAGTCAGGAGCTGAAGTTACCAAGCATTTACCAGCCAGGTGTTGGTAGTTCTGGAAACCCACCCTCCCACTGGGGAGGGCTACCATCGCCTCCTGAAGACCAGCAGCAGACGGGTAATGCACAGCTCCCCAGGCCAAAACTGTCATGATGTAGCTGTTGCTTCCCAACAGATGGTGAGGGCCACAACTTTCCAGCCTGCTCCAAGTGACATCGATAGCAGCAGCCTCCACCAGGTTCATACAGTGTGATAAGTCATTGCTTCTCCAATGTCTTTTCTCTAGAAATAGCCCACATGTTTGTGATGAGATGTGCTCCGGCGTTATAGCAGTAGTGTATCCGTGATGCGCAAATTTCGGCAGCAGCACGCTGGGTCTCCGTTAGTGTGCAGGTCCGCTAGCCCAATGCAGGCGGGTGGTCTGCTGGCTGCTGTCATGGTGTGGTGGCCTGTGGGACATCTGTGGGGCAGAGCATGGACATGCTGGAAGCAGATGGTGAATGGGCACAGGGATTTTGACCTTAAGATTGCTGCTGAGCACGGTCCTGCAACAGGGTAGTTACTTGACCAATAATACACATTAAAGATGAATATAAGTCCTTTGCATTCATCTTTACCTTAAAATGAAACCCTTTACATCAGAAGAGGCTTTTTAAATCTCTCTTTAAATAACCAAATTATTACTCCAAATCTATGTTATAAATGTTAAAAATACTAGGAAACAGTAGCAGTAAGCATGCACCATTTTTAAAGGAGGCTTAGTAGACCAAACAGTTAATTTTTTAAGAGTCTTACAAAGACTCTACTAAAACTCTTCTAGAACCTAAAAACTCTACAAATATAGTCCACACACTTTTTGAATATTCATCTTTTCCCAGTGTTTTTTTACACTTATCATATTACAAAATGTTTCAGCACAACAGATAGGTAGGGGTTAGATACATATAAAGCATCAAATAATAACCATCATCTTATTCTTTTCACTTATTATTTCACTAAATTCCCTGTGGAAAGCGAAGAAAACCTCATAGATTTCTTAAATTGTTGATCCATGTTACTTTAGACACTTTTTACTGTTATTACTCTGTAATGTGAAACCCCTCAGGAGTAGAGAAAACTGATAGATGTAATGAAAAAGACTACTTAGTCAACCACTTAATATTATTAAATTGCAGGAAAATTCAGCACGCACAGTTTAATCTTTTCAGGTGTTTTAAAATCTAGACTTATTTCAAGACAAATTAAGTGAGCAAGTTGTACTCTGTACATCAAACTTCTTGAGTGGGATGGGGAGTTGGGGAAAAGAGGACAGAAAAAGCAACTGATATTCCAGACCTGAGAAGTATATGAAAGCCCAGGAAGGAAGCTATTGTATACTGAAATGCCAAGTAATATTTGCAGTTAGAAGTTCATCACTTCTAACTGCTATATTTGGATTTCCGTGAAGGCCTAAATAGAATTTAGATGCAAAAATTTACAGATGGAGACATAGTAGTATTTCTGAAAGCAGAGACATCTGAGTTTCACTGAACGATGCCGATTTTGAAAATTCCCGCTCTGGATCCTTCTGTGCCTTTAAATCTACAGCTATTACCCAGAGAGAGCTAGCACTAGTAGAAGATAATGAAACACAGGGGAAAGAAAAACAAAACAAAACAAAACAAAGCAAAACAAAACAAAACAAAAACTTAAAACAGAGAAGTACAATAGCAACGCCATTAAACTTGATGACTAAACCCTGTTCAGAGCATCACATCCAGCACTTGCATTCATAAAACCCCTTCTGCTGTTGTAAAAAATTGTATCTTAAAGACACAGGGCTTGCTATTATTTACAAATACCACACATTACTAGCTGATACACTGCAGTCAGTTCTTATTCCAAATAATATAAAACTAAAAGAACCTAGATACAATCTTATGCTATTAGCAAATACTGAGTCTTGGCGTGCTTCCACCATGCTTTATGAGCATGTGTATTTTCACATAAAGTCGAACCATTATTTGCAGCATAAATTGTTCTTTTCCATTATCAGGGATTTTGTTCTCCCAAACTGCTTCTGATCAGTACAAGAATAAACTTTGTGGTCTGGGAGAGCTACTATAGCAGCCTTGAGATCCACAATGAGATCTGAATTTGCTTACTTTCCCTGTCCCGTGCAGCGGCACTGCTCAAAACCCAGGGGAACTACCAGCAGCCTGAGATATCTTTATATTGCTATTCTTTTGAATAATTATGCACTTGCTAACCCAGTTTTATGTGTGTAAAGCTTTAAATCCCTTTTGATCCCTTCTCTCCGTGACCCCCACTTCCCTATCTTCTCTTCTACGTTATTCACGGGTGATTACAGGACACGGGTTACGGAGGTTTGGGGATGGTATTTAGGCTGTGTCAAGTGGAGATCCGAGGGAATCTCTAGCATACAAAAAGCCTCCTGGGACTAAGCAATGAACCTTTTTGCTGGGGAAGCTACATTACAAACCTGCAGACTGTAGAGCTGTATTGTCAGAGAAGTGGTATAAACTCTGAGAAAGTATTGATATGGCAGATTATGCAGGTGAAACAGTAGTTCCATCTTCCCACATATTTGCATTAAATAATTAGTTGTATCTCATAGCAGTTTCACCTACAACAATACAGAAAACATTTCATTAAATCACATCTCTTTGTGTGCTGTATTGTAATTACAATATTTCAGCTGGTTGTGCTATTTGTGCATGTCAGATGTGGTCAGAAATTGCCTTAAATTTTAAAAATGGTTGAAATGGTGATATATCTCTGGGGTGTGGTTCTGATCTCAGGTACCAAATGGTAATAAACATCAGAACTTAAATCACCTGAGCATTGTGCCCAGGAGTTCACCCAGAAGAAATTCATTGAGATCAGAACTCTGTCTGTGTCTGGGGATAACAGCCCATTATTCTTAACTCTGGTTACAGGAAAACATTGAATAACTTGGCTTCACATTCTGCTTTATCTTTCTGTTTACATACATAAAAAAAAAACATAGATTCCAATGGACTTTAAAATTTTCCACATCTACTTCATCCAAAGTACTCATTTGCATTTCCCAGTTCTCGGAGATAATTGCAGGTACAAATACATAACTGCAATTTGGGGGGGGGTTGATTTTTTAAAATCACCATCTCACCACTTGTGTCACCCAGAGCTGAGCATTTTCCAAGTGAGAACTCAAAGCATTTGCAGACTGTGTTGTTTACAAAGGAAAAAAAAATTGTCCACTGCTATGTCACATACGAGCAACAGTAACCAAGTAAGCATAGTTGTTAAAATTGTACGCATAATGCTGGCAGCTGGCTGACAGCAGCTACTGAGAATTTAGCACGTACTGTTGCCATTAGATGCTCAAAGCAAGGAAACAGGTTCCACCAAACACGATAATACATTAATATAAAAAACAGTAAAAATTAACAAGCATTGCGAAATACGCAGTAAATCCCTGCAGGCCACAACTCACAATCGAATTACTGTAAGAGGAATGAAGAAAACATAAATAAGCCAAAGGCGCTGCTACTGCACATGTGCAGGCTGCTCTCTGCTCCGAAAGCGGCGCACTGGACGCCGGCTGCTGGCGCTGCTCGGGGTACGCGCCGTCTGGATTAACGAGACGAGCGCGCAAGGCCACTGCGAGTGCCTGAGCCGCACCAGTCACACTGTGCAGGGCTGAATTTCTTTGCTAAAGAGGAAATAGACATTGCGAAATATCAGCTCACCAAGGCAAAAGTCGTATGTGCTGTCAGCCACCTTAATGAGCAACGCTGCGCAACAACCGAGCTTTTTGGCCACGTGTTTGGCACCACGTTAATCCCGTCTCATTGAGTTCCCAGTCACCGCAGTGAAACAAATGCTGTTTCCTATATGCACAGACTACTAGTGTAATCCTACCAGTTTGGTCACTGCACTTGGCATCACATATGGGTATCACAGATATGGGTAAATTGTTCCTAAAACCCATTTCCCAGTACAGGACTGCTCAGAAAGTTGACAATGCCAAAGAAGGCATTCCTAGAAATCAAGGGGCTTTTGTACAATTTCTGAAGTTCAGCATACTTACATATGTCAGTCTGAAGAATGATAACAGATTCTTGATGTGATATATTTATTAAAATTGTATAATGGCAAATGAACATCAGCAATGCACCCATCAGCTTGTTTGCAGGCATCTAAGTGAGACAGCACTAGCAGCAGGCAGAGGTTATAAGTGTGGTGTTAATTACACTATGCCAGACAGCAAAGTTTCAAAAAAAACTGAGAAGAAGCTGACAGACACTTGACCAGAGTGGCTGGCCTTCACTATTGACATCCCTTTCTTAGTGTCTATACCCAGATTTGAAAAGTCTGTTTCATTTTATGCATGAAAGCTGCTCACAAGAGTTGGTAACCTATTTTCCTTCTCATCAGCTCAACCTGATTTTTCAGGGTCTGTTTTGTTATACATTTACTGTGCACAGTTAATATGGCACCCTTGTGCTGCTACGTAAATTTGGAGACTTCCTTGGCCTGCCGTATGATTCCTACATTTGGTGACATGCAAACAATATTTCTGGGGATGCTAACCGACAGCAGTGTTATAAACACTGTTTTAGTCTCTTGCTTTAATTTAAGGGCTAAAGAGTTAGCTTTGAAGAAATATCTCCCTTTTTCTCACTTTGTCAGCTTTGTAGCTGACTCCTTCCCCAAGTGCAGACCTGATCCTTCCTGCTAGAGTTGCATGACCACAACAAAACAGAACAGTAAATCTCTAAACCCTCTACTTGTAGAGGAAGAACCAGGGAAGAAATTGCTCTGAATTATGTTACTGGCTTGAGTTCAACTGGCAAGAATGAACTGGGAAGGTGTTCATTTTACAGAGAGTAAAGGAAATTAAAACCGAAGACGGCAAACCATTTGAGAAGTCCACTAAAGCCAGGAAGATAATAATATATATTCGCTACTAATCTGATTCGTACGTAGGTGTACATAGGCACACTAACTGAAAAGAAAGAAACCACATAAAAATTCAGTCACTGAAATTGAAGTCCAGGTAACAGACAAGGGCAGAAGAGGTTACCTGAAGAAAGCTATTAATGGCCCAGCCTCTCTCAGTCACTGCGTGACAACTTTTTTTACATACAGCTTTTTGTAGCACTTTGCAATTTGGTTCATTCCCTCTTCTTTGAACTCAGTGTTTAATGAGTAGATATGTCAGAAAGAATTGATTAATACTTCTGAAAATATTGGGGCAATCTGCTGCTTTACATCCACAGCAATGTTGATGACACCAGTGGAAATTTTCCCAGGTATGCACATAATGGGCAGAACTGGAAATAGTGTAAACCGGTGAAACTCTACTGAAGCTGTTGAAGCTAAACTGACTCAAGACCAGACAGAAGGCCGGTCTTCCAGTGTTCCTGTGGCACTTGCAACCAGACCTGGCACAACAGGTATACTGTGAGACCTATGCAGGGTATAATCCTGTCTCCTGATAGCACTAGACAGAAAATGTAGGGTTTATAAATGGGTTTTCAGTCTATTCTCAGGTTCTGAAGATCAGAAGTCACTAATTTCTGACATATACGCAGTCGCAAAAGCTGGCTATCGGTAGGCTATATTGCCTCTCCCTCTGTACAGCACCTTGTGAATTCCAACATTACAGAAAAGTATGTTAGTCCCCCGCTATTGAACTGGTTAAACATGAAAAGTCCTGGTGCTAGTGCAGATATACCAATTGTTTATTCCAGTAGCATGTTCGAGATGCAGACTTCAGTGCGTCTGATTTGCAGGCAGTGATCTAGCTGTTCTTCTCCCTCTACCAGTTCTGAGGACACACCCAGACTGTGGGGAATAACTTACCTTATATACCTTATTCTAGCAAGGATTGTACCTTTTCCAATAACTAAAATCTGCAAATATACAAAGATTTTTTTTAAGCAAACAGCAACCTTGCTTCTGACCAAAATTGAAAGAATAACTGTACAAATGAGCACAGGTCTTATTTCAGGCAATAGGCTTATTATTAATTTCCCATGAAAAATAAAACCATAAACAATACAATACTACAAATTCAATCAGAATAACTTTAAATATTGCAAAGTGACAAGAACGTGTATCTCATTGCATACATTATCATGGAAGGTAAACAGCGTAGCACCTTGGCTAAAATCAGTGATTAGCTGTTTCATTTCAACCTCAGGGCAGAGGATATTTTCTGGCTCACTTTTAAAGCTGTTGCTCCTGAAAGACAAAAAAAATGGACATTTCTTCAACACTGACATGCAGCATTCAACCAATTATTATCAACTGTATGGAGGAGCAAAATCTCCCAGGTCATCAGAGGCAACCACGCTTTCTGACTTAGAATAATGCCAAGGACAGCAAACTGTAGGATTGCTTAAAAATAAAGGCAAGAATAATGATTGTATTCAGTATCTAGAATTTAGGCTTATATTTAGTATCTAGAACTATTTGCATTTAAAGGGCACCTTTTCTTTGTATCTTTGTCAATAAATACATACATATACTTATATATGTGTGTGTGTGCATATATATCTACACAGACGCACACTTGACACCTGATTTTAAGAGAAAACTCATCTTTCCAGCAGAGACATTTTTCAGTTCAATACTTGGTGTCATGGTTTAGCCCCAGCCAGCAGCAAAGAACCACACGGCCGCTCTCTCACTCCTCCCTCTCCTGGTGGGATGAGGAGGGGAATCGGATGAAAAAGGCAAAACTTGTGTGTTGGGATAAAGACAGTTTAACAGAACAGCGAAGGAAGAGAAGAACAACAACAATAATACTGACAAAAGAATATACAGAAAGGATTAATGCACAACCTCTCACCAACCGGAACCCAAAACGCTCATCCCGCTCCCGACTGGGTCAGCCACTCCCACTGTGTCCTGTCCCAGCTTCTTGTCAAAATTAACCCTCTCCTCGCAGGAACCAGGATGCTTGGCTATAAATTATTTCTTACCTCAAAGTTATCAGAGGCTGCTAATATTTTCCAACCCCAAAGATATCTAGTAGAGGAATATCACATCTTTCATACTGCCAGAGCAATTATTGCAGCTTTGTGCTAATCAGCAATGTTCCAGATGAAAAAGCTGTCATTTCACTGAAGACTTCTGGTGACATAACATAGTGCAAGGCAGCCGTTTCATTGGAGAACGTCTCTACAATTGCATCCTTTCAAGCTGTCAATTCAAACATTGTTTTACTGCGCAACTGACACCAAATACATAACAAAAGTGCTGTCTGACTTCAGAGTCATTGTATAAAAAAATTACCAGGTGACACCTTAACAAAAGAAACATTCTACCACTTGTATATTATCATCTTCAGTATCAAATTGCATAATACTGCCACAAAGGTGCGGACAGGTTCTTGGTCACAATAATAAAAACACAACAGCTGCTGGCTGCTTAGTTTAGATGTGATTCTGGTGCTCGATAAACATAATTGTACTTAAATACAGCTTGAAAGCCCACAGTCAATACCTGACTTCCTCACAAGGAACAACCAGGCTGGGAAATTATTAGGCTAATCTTGCCCTAAATTATGCAAACCTCTTGTGTGACTTCTCTCTGGAATAGGAATGCCTTGGTAAGTCGAGCAAGGGCTTTGCCCTTGGTTTAACACTTTCTTTGAATGTCTGGTGAGATGTTTATAGCTTTGTTAGGTTAAAAATCCTCCCCAACCACCTCGTTGTGAATGCCAATAATTTTTTTCATGTAAGATTTGTCTTCCCCACACAATTTCAGAAAAGCATTGACCAGGAATAAGGATTTAGTCAATTATATGTAATTTTTACATGTTTTCTCTGGTACAAATACACAGCAAGTAAGATATGAGTTCAGTAATTATACAATAAACCACAAAATAAACCCTACATTTTAAAACATCAGTTAAATTTCATCCTATCTTCCACAAAACTTTAAAAAATTTTGACATAAGAATCTGTACAATTTTGAGCTAAACAGCAAAAATGTGGGAGTTTTGTCTCTTAAAAATTATAAAGTAATCTTAACCTAAAATTAGGGTATTAATATAGGGACATTTCTCATTTTCTTGCCTGTTATTGTAATTAAATATTAAATTAGATATTAACTTTCTCCAAGTAGACCTCACCCTACATTTCAGGTTGTAGCATGTCTTTATACAGTAGTGGTTTGGCAAAAAGAATAATTTACATTCTATACATTATCAATATGTCCAACTCTCTTGAGGCATATATCCCAATGAACTGCAAAGGAAAAAAGCTCACAGGAGCGTGTATTCCATTTTTCATCTGCCTACCCTAACATTTTTGAAAACATAGAACAATTGCAAGACAACCAATTTTGTACTTTCCTAAATAGACTGCCTTTCTCATGGAATAAAAAGAAACTAAGAAACGTTATATTTGTTTTCAAAAATACACTTAAAAGCCTGAAAAATAGCATATTTTTACACATTCCTAAAGAATTATTTTCATTAAGATTCTAATTAAAGAGCCCTAAACAGGTTTGTATGGACATTCGATCCATCTTAGATTGTTAGTAAGATTTTGTCCAAGTAACTTAAGCTCATTAATGACCAGTGATGAAGACATTAATATGCATTGAAAATTCATGTTTTACAGTGTGTATCTACGCTGAATTGAGAGTATGCTGCAAAAACACACTTCCAAAAATATTACCCTGTGGGGAAAAAAAAAAAATCTAAAACTAACCTAATGCATGCAAATACAAAGGAGGTAGTCTGGCTAATTTGGACCTGTGCTGGTCTGATGAAAGCTCTCTGGTGAAAGCCCAGTCAGCAGAGAAAAATATTCCCTAAAAACACCAACATTTTGGTCTGAACGATGATAAGGAATATCCAGATTCATCATTCATTTCAGCTCCTATTCTAAAGGTTTTACTCCAAGACATAAACACACAATAGCCATAGAAGGATGAGACCTATAAAATTTATCCTGAAGAAATAAGAAATTTACTTTCATTACAAGTCAATAAATTTATTATGCAAGGTGGACTTTACACGTGCCTTATAGTAGAAATTGTAACACTAAACTAAATACATGTGAACAAAAAAGTCTTTCAGGATGAAAAGTCAGGAGCAAATCCAGTCGATCCAACTTTAATTTCAAAAAGGGGAAAATGTTTTCTGGAACATAACCTACTGGTGTTTTCTAATCAGAAGCCCAAATGATTTTAAAAAGTGCCTTTAAAATGCATGAACATTGGGACCCCGCTAATTGAAAACAATGTTACATAAACAAGAAAGTTTTCCTTCTCTGTCTCATATGTCTTTACTAGAGAGAAATCAATTTTCTTGACACAAGTATATTGATGTAATTGATAAAAGGTTTAGCTGGCATATTTCTCCATATGTGTAACTTGGAACTGATGCAGTTTCACTATAATAAAACAATAAAAGCAACATTCTGCCAGGACTGTAGTGGGTTGGCAAGTTCTAGGGCACTCTGCAGAGTTCCTTTGCTCAATCTCTGTGTATTTGTGAGCCAAAAATTCACATAGTAATATCAAGTGTTTCTTCTGAGCTATGCCAGCAGGCAGAGCTCACAATATCCAGCAAAGAACTAGGGAGTATCCCAATCTCACTTCTAAGGCATTAAGACCTATGGGTGGGGATAGAAATCATCCTATGGTGAATCTCTCATACGATTTAGAAAAGTATTAAAGTTAGTTCACGAACAGCAACAAAATACTACAATTGCTGCAGGTAGATTCAAAGTCTGCTACACCGTCATTTCAAGATAGCAGGCTGTCTTCTACACAGGGATGGGTTCCTCGCCCTCCCTACTCAGTTGCAGAGCTTCACACATGTCTCTCTTGGAGCAGCCAGTTCTCAGTTAACCTTCTTGCCAGCTAGCAGTTACTGCTTGACTATCCCCCCTTCAGCATGCACAGCCACTATGACCTCACCATCCCATACGCTCAGTTAATTATGCAACATTATTGAGATGATCATTAGCAAAGGTAAGAAAACAAGTAAATACAAACTTGAAGAGTACAATAGATGAAGCAGATGCTGTGCAGGTCATTATCACTGTGTATTCCATGACTGAAATCTGTACAGACTAAAAAATACCAGTCAGTCTACCGATGATGACTAACTACTCATCACAGAAAAAGTACTGAAAAACCCAATTCAATACTCTTGAATTCATGGAAAATACTGACTTGTGCCCACAGCTTGCTATGTAACTGCAAAAACTGAATACAGTTTTCTATCATCTTCTCCCATTCTTACATCGTTCAGATTGTCATGCCAACTTCTCAATATCTTGCTTCAAGTGTAGTTCTCCGGAGAACTTGTTATGTTAAAGGCAGCTGAGCACCAGCCACAGGAAGACCTCAGTTTTGGGGAGGAGGGATTTTGAGTAAATCCATAATGTGAACAGTAAGAACCCACTACTGAAACTTTTCTCTTGATGTCTATGGTCTCTCAGCCTTATCCATTTCAGACTCAATTAAAAAGGAAAAGCTCAACACTTCCACTTCCTTCCAGCAAGCTATTGCCTTACTACCCACTCTCTTCACTCTGCAGAGGGTGCAACAGCGTTTACCTGCTAAGTGATTAATACAACAGGGTCCCCATCTGATTTAGCTTAAGTGGATTACACAGCACCCTAGAACGCCTCTCTGCTAGTCTGACTTTAAAAACGAAAAAAAAAATTAGTAGTGTGCCTGTTTGTATTTTGAATTAAAGACCACTTGCAACTCCACTAGTTTCTGTCAGTCACAGAATGAGCCAATAACAAAAACATTGCTGTATTAATAAAAAAAATAATCATGTCTTAGCTTTGAGAATCTCAATAAGGTGTTAACAGCACTGTAGTCATGGAAACACGCTGTTGTACTTATTTAAAGACATTAATCTGTTTTAGTTTTAAACAAGAGAATTAATATCTATTTCAAGGAATTTATATAACTTCTCAGGAAAAATAAATAACTCAGGTCCAGCAGAACATGTCAACAAGGCAGTCAGCTAAGGATGAGTCAAATATCTACTAGTCATATTTGTATCTTGTGACATTCCTGACAACATACCAGCTGCCAAAAATGTATTGTACATTGTACCAACCATATTTCCACATGTAGACAACTATGATGCATTCAGAAGCTAACATAATGCTGAAGACAACGTCAAATACAATAAATGTCTAGAAGTTTTGCTTGACTAACAAATTAAACAAAACTGCATCAGCTTTTTAAATTCACAAATATGAAAATGCATACTCATGGTTAGGAAAAGTTTTCTCTACTGTGAATCAAGAAATAGAAAAACATCTAGGAATAAAATTAAACCTGGTGCTTCACTGAAGTTGGTAAAATTCTGTTTAATCACACTTATATAGGTTTTGATACTGTTATTTATGTGGAACCGATGCCAAGAATAGAGAAATATGTTTAAGACAATAGGATTTTAAAATAAAGGGTGTCTTCTTCTGAGTCATGAGATTCAGACAGAACTTAAAAATGAACTTATTTCTAAGTATTTAGTGGAAACTGAACCACATTTTAATTTCCATTATATCCTATGAATTTGAGTATCCTTTTCACTGGGATACTTACACAAGGGCTATGGTGTGCAGGAAGATGCAGTTTCATCATTGTCACTCAAAAGAAAATGCTGTACAATTCGCATCTCAGCCTGTATTCTGGATGATCTATTGGTAGCTGAAGGTGCACTTTGTAGCTTCAACAGCATCTCCCTACCCCTCCCTCCACTACAGCTTAGCTCTGCTTCACTGTTAATAGCTGGTGGAGGGAGAGGACAGAAAAGAAGAGCTCCATGTACTATGTCCGATCTCAGCCCCTTTTCCCCACAACATTGCTAAGGGTTGACTCAGCAGCTCCAGGACCTTCCTAAATGCAAGCGCTGAGACTCTGGACAGCCCACGGTGAAGACTGGAGAGGTAAGTAGTCCCCTTCATCTTGGGAAGGGCACTGAAACAAAGAATTCCACTGCACATTATTTTTCTAGTGCCAGGCCAAGTTTCATGGGAACAGAGCAAAATAAATCTCTAGAAAAGGATTAGAACAGTAGAAAATGGGGGGAAAAAATATTTGCCTGAGGCTTCATACTTTCCTTCTTTGCTTCTGTTATGTTTGATCTAACATATTCTGTTTTCTTTATCTAATACTGCTATTGTAAAGATAAGCCTAAAGTCAGTAAATTACCTCTACTGTTTTCTTGGACTAGATAACAAAGTTAAAACAACTGTACTGGATCAGAGTAAAGACACATCTAGACCCTCTTTTAAAAAGTGTATGGCTGAAGAAGATTGCTAGAACAGTACAAGCTTATTTCTCCCCTACTCCAGTACTTTGAAGTTTTTGGACTTCCTGAGCCAACACTCATGTAGAATTGTCTTTAATAACTCCCAATGGACTGACCTTCCAATCAATAAAAATAAGGGGTTTTGTCCTTTGTAAATCAGCATAACACAGCATCTTGACTTTGCAGAATACCTGGAAAAATTATTCTCACATGCCATCCCAGGGGTTTTTTAATACTTAATAACTCCATTTTCTCTTCTGTTCTGTTGAAGTTTAGTTTTGTGTCTATATAAAAACTGAGCCACCAGCAACACGTGACAAAAAAAAAAAAAAGGCTGCAAATTCAGTGGGAACCTATGACATTGCAGTGGGCTGGCCCCAGCTATCAGCCAAGCACCCACACAGACTCTTACTCACTTCCCCCAAGTAGGAAAGGGAGAAAGTAGGAAGAACAGGAAAAAAAGCCTCATAGGTTTTACTGTCACAAGCAAAACCACTCAACATTAGGAATTTAACTTAATTTAAAACATTTAAGTAGTGATTTGAGTATTGAGAAACAAAGAGACAAACATTTAAACACGCAAGGAAGACACCTTTCCTCCACCTTTCCTAGGTTCAGCTTCACTTGAGACACCTTCCTGCCCCATTTCTGAGTCTCCACAACCCCAGTTACAACCCCAGGTTATGATCAGTCCCTTTGGCGAGGCAACAGATGGTGCAGGAGGTTGGGGTGAGGGCACAGCAGTTTCTCTCTGCCACTCCTTGTTTCTCACTCCTTTTTCCTGCTGCTCCTTCCCTCTTACTCATTTCCTCTGCTCCAACATGAGTTCTCCACAGGCCACAGTCCCTTTAGGTGTGCCTGCTCCACCATGGAGCACCTCGATCTCATCCAGTCTTGCTGTTCCTTTCTGTCGGTGTTTATCACCATTTCCTAAATATGTTTTCACAGAGGCACAACATACCTGGCTGATGGACTAAGCTGTGTCCTGTGGTAGGTCTGCTGTGGGCCAGCTGGAACCACCTGTGTCAGAAACACAATGGCTATGAGGAAGGACATTTTAAAAATAACCACCAAAATTTCAAAATTATTGAGTCAACTGCCCACAGAGGAATATAGATGACATTATGGTTACAGTGGGCTGGTCTATTTCATTTATATAAAAAGGATTCATATTTTCAGTAATTCTTCTTCATATTTTTATAGCTATTTTTAATGACGTACTTGAAATCACAAAATGGTTGAGGTTGGAAAGGATCTCTGGAGATCATGTGGTCCAAATTGCCTGCTCAAGCAGAGTCACCTAGAGCAGGTTTCCCAGGACCATGTCCAGACAGCTTTTAAGTAACTCAAGGATGGAGACTCCACAGCCTCTCTGGCCAACCTGTGCCAATGCTTTCTTCCAGATTATTCAAAGATTATTCAATTATTCCAGATTATTCCATTTTTTTTTATTCTCCACAAAACCCCTACAAGTTTACTTATAATATTAACTCTTCCAAAAATTTTAAAATATATAAATTCAGCAATCATTGTGAAAGATTTCTGCAGATAACTGCAGTAGCAACAAATTTCAGCTCTGCAGCTCGGAGCCTGCAGCTCCACAGGCCAACAATACACCTACACTTCTACCCACTTGTTTTTCCCTCACCTCTCATTCCATCAACTGACCTGAAAGGACACACTTCGGTTTGGTGCTTTATACAGCGCATCTGTTCATCATATCTATTTAAAGTGCCCTGACCTCTACAAGGTGCACTAGTAGAGTCTTTCTAAGTGTATTATGTTTTTTAACTTTGAACAGATCATTACATAATAACAAGAAGATGGATGAATCATCTGTTTTCTAACATTTGTAAGCCTCTGAAGAGGGTTCAGTGCAATGGTATGTCCTGTGTTCCTACATGGCATATAACACTTGGACTGGCGTCAGAATGATGAAATATTTCTATGCATCTTTCATTTGTATCAATATCTGTTCATGACCACCACTAATTCTTTTTCACCTTTGCATTTGCTTCCTCATGGCTGGCTCCCTGGAAACGCTATGTATTTTTAATTCAAGTACACCAAAAGGTTTTGCAGCCACTCAGTCTAACATGATATACTTTATCACCTTAAAGATTCTCAATTTACACTGGCTTAACACAATTTCTGAACTGTATTATATTAAGAATCAGGAGAAATACTTTCTATATTATAAAGTCTTCTTTTCATTATCCAGGAGATATGCTGGTTTAGCAATGTTAGCTAGTAAAAATAGACAGAAGGCAATGTAATTAATTGTGGCTGCCACTAGTGAAAAAAGAGAGTCTTCTGAACAAAGCATATATTAATTTTACACAATAGGGCCTGTTTATCTCATAAAGTCACTAAAAGAAAAATATTGAAACACACTGGTGCCTTGATACTATGCCAAACAAATTTGAATATCTTTCTCAGTCTCTTCTATGATATTAGTATAAAAATTAGTATTTATTGAGGTCATGCCTTTGTTTAGGCAGTTCCTTGAGAGAAAAATCGTACTCAGTTTACTCAACCCTGGACAGGAGATTTCTGTTTCTATTTTACCTAACAGTCTTTACATCAAAAGTTCCGAGCCATGTCAGTAACTTTCTTTTGTTGTCTCTGCCTTACGTGCCCAGGTAGTCCTCACCAAAATGATGAAAATATTCTCATTAATACTACTTTTCCCCCCATAGCCACATACTGTAAATCATGCAAATGAACAAAAAGAAAGCAGCAATGGAAATAATGATACGCCCTTCACAGCAATCATCCATATGATAGTATAGCTTTTTAGGCATGGAAACCGAGAACATACAACACACAGAAGACTAGTGATGAAGAAAAAATTAACCAAAATTACATTAACACATTTCACAAAATATTTCATCAAATGCTGACTTTTTCTGGTGCATATGTACGATGCCAGTTATATTGGATTGGATGGTCAAAAGTGGTGTTCCCCAGGGCTCGATACTTGGGCCAGTTCTCTTTAATATCCTTATCAATGACCTGGACGAGGGGATCCAGTGTACCCTCAGTAAATTTGAAGACACCAAGTTAGGTGGGAATGTTGATCTGCTTGAGGGTAGGATGGCCCTACAGAGGGATCCAGACAGGATGGATTGGTGGGCTGAGGCCAATGGTATGAGGTTCAACAAGGCCAAGTGCCAGGTCCTTCACTTTGGTCATAACAACCCCATGCAGTGCTACAGGCTTGGGGAAGAGTGGCTGGAAAGCTGCTCGGCAGAAAAGGACCTGGCGGTGCTGGTGGACAGCCAGCTGAATCTGAGCCAGCAGTGTGCCCAGGTGGCCAAGAAGGCCAAAAGCATCCTGGTCTGTATCAGGAATAGTGTGGCCAGCAGGACTAGGGAAGTGATCATCCCCCTGTACTTGCACTGGCGAGGCCCCACCTTGAGTACTGTGTTCAGTGTTGGGCCCCTCACTACAAGAAAGACATTGAGGTGCTGGAATGTGTCCAGAGAAAGCCAATAAAGCTGGCGAGGGGTCTGGAGGACAAGTCTTATGAGGAGATGCTGAAGGAAGTGGGGTTGTTCAGTCTGGAGAAAAGGAGGCTGAGGGGAGACCTTATCACTCTCTACAGCTACCTTAAAGGAGGTTGTGGTGAGGTGAGGGTTGACCTCTTCTCCCAAGTAACAAATGATAGGACAAGAGGAAATGGCCTCAAGTTACACCAGGGGAGGTTTAGGTTGGATATTAGGAAAAAATTCTTCATAGAAAGGGTTATCAAGCATTGGAACAGGCTGCCCAGGGAAGTAGTGGAATCACGATCCCTGGAGGTATTTAAAAGATGGGTAGATGTGTTGCTTAGGGACATGGTTTAGTGGTGGTTTTGTCAGTGTTAGGTTGATGCTTGGACTCAATTATGCTAAAGGTCCCTTCTAACCTAGACAATTCTATGATTCTATGATTCTATGACTATCAGATTCCCCACACGCATACTTTCCACTCTGTATATATAAAGATGTGAAGAGAAAGACCACATTTTACAACTTGATATTTCTTCAATCTTCCAAATTAATTTCATCATACTAGCACTCACTTTGATCAATTCAGATTATTAAACAGATAACAAATCAGTATCTGATGCATCATAAACACCTGACCTGTTAACAGCTAATCTTAAATGTAGGCAGCCTTGGTCTCATAACATATAGAACAAATTATTGAAGGCCCATTTTGTGGACTGAGGTTGGAGAACAATATTTTGAAACACAGTTTGTTACTCTTCAGTGCAACAAAAAATTGAGTCTAACGTGCTTCTCAGTTGCTTTTGAAGGAACTGGATGGTTATCACTGAAAGATTACTACAGTCCAGTGTTGGTTTACATCATGACATCTTTACTTGTCATGATAATCAGTAAGTAACTGGTATTTGCATGACTCAGTATAAAATCTTTAGATAATAACTGTTATTATACGCTTTTTCACACACTCTTTATCTCCTGAGGGAAATGCAGCCTGTTGTGAGCCTTCTCCCTTCAAAGATGATTCATCTTTTAAAGTAAAAAACTGAATAGAATGTTATCAACTGCTGCCACATATTCTAGTATATTTTTATACCCTGGAATATCTATTGGATTATTCTAATCATTTCTTGCCCTGTACAGCTCAGAGCTGAAGGCAAATTGACTACATTGTTACAGTATGAGAAGGCTTTTGCATAAGACAACAGGGCCCTTGCATCTTCCCAAGAATGCAGTGCACTGTATTACCTGTTTTAAATGAAATAATTACTTTCCCAGAAATAAGTATTAATCCTAGTGTCGGCTTATAAAAATTTAATAGCTGCAGATAGCACTATTGTAAGAGAATTAAAAACATGTACGGTTAAAAAGTTAAAAGATATTCCTACCAGTTTCTTTTACAATTTTTAAATTAAAATTTAAAAGTAATTAGACTTACTGCTAGTTTATAAGTCTTTAAATTGTATATGTGCATTTGAACACTAGTATGAGAAAGTTTTCCCTTTTTCTGAAGCAAATTTTCCTAGTCTGGTAAATAATTTAACAAAGCAGCTCTAGACATACTAAGCCAAAATGTATTTATGGCTTGTAAGATGTCCAGGTTAGTGGAATGATATAAATATTCATCAGAAAACAGGTATTACCCTTTAACTACTGCAAAATTAACATATTACAAAATCAAAAATAAAGCAATCCAAAATAATTATTTAAAAATTACCTATTCATCATCAGGAAATTCCTTAACATTGATTAGTATGCGAAGTCTCATGTCTTGCAAGGGCTGATTTTGGAAATGATGGCAAATGCATGCATCTTGCTCATTCACTGCAGGGACTATTCAACTAACAGAACATATGCAATTTTGAATCATGCAGTTGTCACCATAGTAACATGTCTATCTTTATAACAAACAAAGTTCTTACAGTGTTTACATTTATCAAAAACTTAGCTCTATGAACCTAATCTTACATGACGACGTCTTCCATCTCCGTCTTCCATATTTGCTTTTCAAATCTTTTTTTTAATGTGAAACCAAAGACTATTTTGATTACATATGTCTTTGCCTACAACAAGCCTTAGTTGCTTTTAGAATATAAAATTTACTAATTTATTCTTGCAGCACTGGGAGCATGCTAGACACTTGCAGGCTAGCACATTGGGCCATCATTTTCCATAGTTTAAAGTTTGCTCTGAAGGAAAGTATCTATTCTTCTCCCCTCCAATAACAAATCACAGCAAGGATGTCTTAAGCATGCACGTAATCTAAAGTTCAAAACAGGATTCTAATCTTCTAGCTGATGTCTTCATGAGCTCTTTTTCATCATGTTCTGTTTTCAAACAAAGCCAGAGTTGTTTAAACAAAGCCTTGCTCTGTGATCCCACCAAAGTAGCTGCACACAAAACACCTAAATCCAGAGGCTTGAGGAAGTAGGGGGTTGAAAAGTAAATCTAAGCAACTTAGGACAATGCATAAAAAATGAGATTATTTACTTTCTAAAGTCAAGATCCTTCTAATATACATTTTTCACTTTTTGGTTATTTTTTAAAGTACATAACTTGGTGTCCAGACACTTCAGCCCCCCAAAGCAAAAAATACCTCTCCACCTTCTGTTCAGACTTCTTTCCTCTCCCTTAAATATATTGATACTTCAGCCTCTCAGATTCTTCTAATTTGCATCACATTCCTTCACAACCCCATCCAATGAAAAAGGACATGAAGATTCAGTCTCAAATTGTGCATTTAAAGGACCAGTGTGTATTCTGGGTTGGGGGTTTTGCTTTGTTTTGAACATTTTTTGCTGTTTTGCTCAACCAAAAATGTAAAAATATGTACATTCTTGCCAAGATAAATGTTGTTCTATTTTAGGTTATGAAATAAACCTGAAATGCAAAACGAAGAACAAGGACAAGGCAAACAAACCAGAATAAATGGGGAAAAATAATAAATGTTTCTTTTTCAAAGTACTAGAATTATCTTTTTTAGGTAAATAAAATATATAGATATGTATAGATATAAATGTTTGGATGTATAATCTATATAATTTAGTTACTACCTACTTTTTTTTGCCAAGTTCTTATAGTTTTCTCAAACATATTAGCCATCACATCATGATTTTCCTTTTTCCATTTCAACAACATTTTTAATTTTAAATGGGCGAAAACTCTTTTACAATGACTTTTTTTTGTCAACTGCTTAAATCTTTAATTAGAACAAATAAAAAAGGAACGCTTAAACAGACTGAATAAGCACTTCTTCATTTCTCTTTTACTAGGTCAGCCATGTCAAACTATCAAGGTCCTATAATTCTATAGCAGCCTCATAACTCTCAAATACATTTCCAGTTAGAATCATAGAATCATAGAATGGTTTAGGTTGGAAAGGACCTTGAAGATCATCGAGTTCCAACCCCCCTGCTATAGGCAGGGACACTTCCCACTAGACCAGGCTGCCCAAGGCCACGTCCAGCCTGGCCTTGAACACCACCAGGGATGGGGCCTCAACAATCTCTCTGGGCAACCTGTTCCAGTGCCTTACCACCCTCAAAGTGAAAAACTTCTTCCTAATGTTCAATCTAAACCTGCCCTCTTCCAGTTTCAAGCCATTCCCCCTTGTCCTATCACTACATGCCCTAGTAAGAAGTCCTTCCCCAGCTCTCCTGTAGGCCCCCTTTAGGTACTGGAAGGCCGCAATAAGATCTCCCCGGAGCCTTCTCTTCTCCAGGCTGAACAGCCCCAACTCTTTCAGCCTCTCCTCATAGGAGAGGTGCTCCAGCCCTCTGATCATCCTCGTGGCCCTCCTCTGGACACGCTCCAGCAGGTCCATGTCCTTCTTATGTTGGGGACTCCAGAGCTGGATGCAGTACTCCAGGTGGGGTCTCACGACAGTGGAGTGGAGGGGCAGTTATAAAAATATTTTGCTTATCTCTGAAGTTATAAGTGTTTATAGTCCATAACATCTCCATGGAGGAAGTTGGTCAAGACATCAAATATGGTCAAAAATGATGCACCTCAAAATCTAAAATTAGCGAATTTTTTTTTTATTCCTTTAAGATATCTGCTATGACATCCCAAAGTTTTATGAAAGATTTATGAAACCAAACTTCACACTTGAAAGTCAGTTTTTGCTGATATACCATAAGAAACACAGTCATAAATGTGAGCTAGCAGGTGAAATACTACAGAGAAAACAAACCAAGTATGTTCATAATACATTTCACGTTCTCACAGAAAACTAAATTGTCCTGAAAAACATGAAACATGCCAAGAAAGCAAATTAATTATTGCTTTAACACAGTTCATCAATATCTGGCCTTTAGAGTTCGTTACAAGAAATGCAATAGAAAGAGAAGGTAAATTTCTAGAATTAAATTCTCTTTTTGCAAAATATGATCAAATACCTACCAGTGATTTACAAATGTTTAACTTCACAGGCTTCAAATCTCAGATTGAATTGCTCTGCATTGCTCTTGGCACAAGAAGGATGGAGAAAATATACATTGAGTTCTATTGTTTGACTACTGATGATGAACTATCTTTAGACCATAAGCAACACTATATTTGTATCATTTACACTAAAAGCTTAAATCTACATCATCAATTGGATGCAAGAGCTGTTCTGACTTTGTAAGTGTTATTAATTTACAAACACAAGATGGAAAGACATATAAAAAGTTTAAAATTATGACAGTGTCCATACAAAGATCCATAAAAAGATTAAGAAAACTTCACAGTTATTCATGCTGTCTTCATGTCATACAAACTTGTTGAATGTAATGGATGCCTACAAAGACCTTCAGAAATCTCACAGAACCTTTCTGTAGTTATTTCACTCTGTCTTCAGTCTACACACTTTTCCTAAACAAATGATACTTTCATGGAATAAAACCATTTCAGATGACCACTAAGTCACACCTGCAAGATCCCTTTCTCCTTTATTACGCTTGTAAAGAGAACCTCAGTCTTTTATTTTCTGTTTGCTTTCCAGTCAACACATTAACCTACGTGCAAATATTGTATTTTACCATAATTTTGTTAATCTGTACCACAAGTCAATCTACTACAAGCAATTGCTTTAGTAGATTAACCTTTCCAAAGCAGTGCTTACATTTTCATTTCATCTAGAATTTCCAACACCAAAAGTGACTTAGGATTCTGAGATTCAGTGAGAGGCAAGAGACTGGGGATCTTCAAAGACAGACAGATGTTGAACTCTACAGAGGGTGATTTCTCGTTGTTGTTGCTCTAGAGTTGTGTGTTGGACTGCAGGGTTCTGCTACACAGCAAAGGCTGAGAGCAAGGCCCTACTGAGATGAACAAATGCATTGGCAGGTTGTCTTAGGTGTTGCATCAGCTAGAAATGTTGAGAGTCTTGTATCTGCTGTGGATTCGCCATCTTAAACCTTTCCATGGAGATAGGCAAGGGATTTTATTGCAAGTATCCTAAAATGTTTTTGAAATTCCTTTAACTTGTCGTAATAAATCAACATGTTTTGTCATCTTGTTGCATTCAGACTACTTGGGAAATTTTACCTGAATTGCCACAACATTTCAGCCACTCTGAAATATCATTTTTCAAGAGATAAATGACCAACCAAAAGTATTGGTGCATTATCAACTCCATTTGGGGAAATATTAGCCACACAGACCAGAACAGTAATAGATACCTTTTATTTCAGAACCTGATTAGCCACAAAGCAGCGCTAAATGAATCTGAGATGCTTCTTTCACAGAGATGTGGTGGATGATATTTCTGAGAAAGGTGGGGAGAATTATTACCAGTGTACATAAAACCTCCTTCTGTTTTGCACTGGAAGGAGTCTCTACCTCTTCAAATCCATGCCAGATTTAAAAGTCCTGGATTTTTTTCCAAATATTTGTCTTTGAACATGTGTAACTCAAACACAAATAACCCTGAATACGCACCATGCAGTGGCCACGCAAATTTGCTGTGATATACAGAGTACATCTTATAAAATTTATATGGTTTGCTTTGATATCAGTCTGTATGTTCATTAAGTAGCAACAACTTTCAGATGGAACAAGGTTGTGTCCTGGTTTGAGCAACACAGGACTAATTTTTCTTCTAATGCTTGGGAAAACTGCACTTTTAGAAGACTCAAGAGTCTGAATTTGTGAAAATATTTACTTTATAACCAGCTGTGATATGTGGGTTTCAAGGTCTCGGTGTTTTTTGAGTTAGGCAGGTGCATGGATGAGGAGGAGCGAGACCCAGGCACTTGTCCCAAGCTGGCCAACAGGATTATTTTCATACCATAAGCATCATATTCAATATAAATTACAAAGTTTGCCGCAAAGTTCTCTGTCCTTCGATGGCTGCGACCCTGAGAACTTCTTGTCCCAGTGTTGGAGCCCTGAGGCCTTCCCCTCCTTCCGAAGCTGGAGCACTCACAGTGTCCCACATTTGCCGTCCACTGCTGGGAGTGCACAGATTCCTACTGATAGAATTGACTGAGTATAATCCTTGTATATTTTATATTGGTATTGGGATCAATATTGGTTCTTGATTGTTATTAATGTTAATTATCTAGTCTTATTCTATTAAATCTGTTTATATTTCAACCCTAGGTTTCCTTGTTTTTCCCTCAATTCTCCTTCCCAGGTGGGGAGGGATCATCGGGTGAGAAAATAATTGCTTAAAAGAAAATAATTTTTTTCTCAAACCATAATATAAAGGGTTCTCAAAGCACAAATAAATGGTTTCTCAAATTATAACAGGTTGTTTTAATTCAAAAATTTATGGTTTTATTCAAAGACTGATATTTCAAATAATCATGACCAAAGAGCACATTTTTCAGATTTTCAGCAAATTTTTTCTCCTATCTGCAGCTTATTTTTAAATTCAGCTTGTATTTGAGATTAGAGGAGAAACTGAACATTAAGGGTGTGTTGGGGTGTTTGAATAAGTGGAAAATATGTTATGAAAATTGCTCATAATATGTATAACCAAAAAGAATACATGTGTACAGAACAATACAAGTTTGTAAATTTACATCATCTTTTAGGAAAAGTAAATCCTATGCCCAGTGCAAAAAAGTTGGGAGTCAGATATTAAGACCAAAATAATGGAGAAGACGTTTGAATGAAATCTTTTAGATGTTGAAAGCCATCAGAAGGTAACACAGAGTCAAGGGCTGCAGAAAGCTTTTTTCTCACATCTAGATTTATCAGCTTGGGTGACATACGCTTTGTTCACAAGGGGATGCAATAATACAGCCAATAAACTTTCAGATGTATACCTGTCTCTATTTCCATTTGCTTGTAAATAAACCAAAGGAAAGCACAGTAAATTAAACAACAAAACGTATAATGTTAGAGTGCACCAGCAGAAAAAGAAGTGAGCAAACCTTGCAGTGGTCAGAGAAATTAATCTCTTTTGGAGAAGCTAACCACCCACATTGATTTCAATTCCATTTCCATTTACAGAAAGATGTAATTTCCAACTTCAAATTATTTAGATTTAATATTGAAATTACTCTGTATTAGACTTATATAAGACATACATATGCTGAAGAGCTTTGAAGTATGCATGTTTTAGCAATGTAAGTGTTCTAAAAATGGAGGATTCCCCCCCCCAGCCCATAAAAGAGAGCATAAATGGAAAATGTGACAGTTATCAATCAAGACAACAGCACTTTCACCTTGAATTACTTGAACTCCAAGGACTTTTCTGGTATTAGTGCTTTAACTTATTTTGTTTGGGGGTAACAGGTGCATAGAATCATAGAATAATTTTGGTTGGAAGAGACCTTTAAGATCATCAAGTCCAACTGTTAACCTAGCACTGCCAAGTTACCACTAAACCATGATCCTCAGCACTACACCTATCCGTTTTTTAAATACCTCCAGCGATGATGACTCAACCACTTCTCTGGGCACCCTGTTCCAATGCTTGATAACCCTTTCTGTGAAGAATTTTTTCCTAATATCCAATCTAAAACTCCCCTGGTGCAACTTGAGGCCATTTCCTCCTGTCCTATTGCTTGTTACTTTGGAGAAGAGGTCAACCCCCACCCAGCTACAGCCTCCTTTCAGGTAGTTGTAGACAGTGATAAGGTCTCCCCTCAGCCTCCTTTTCTCCAGGCTAAACAACCCCAGTACATCTATATGGGTATACAATCCAGGGTAGCTCCATAGTAAAGATAATTTATGTATATGCTGAGAAGTAGACATTAGCCAAAACACTGAAAGCTTAACTGACTAGTGCCGAGTTTGAGTTATTGCCTATATTTGCTTGTATGTGACACCGAGTTTTGACTTGAGTCAATATGCCACAGATGGCTCTCTTTTGCAGGATTTTTCGTTAGTATCTCAGAAACACATTAAATAGTTATCTAAATTAATTTCTAGATGCTCCTGTTAATATATGATAGTCTATCTGCCTAACTTGAGACAATTTCATTTTCAGAAGATTTTGGTCACTCAGGTGTTGAAAACTAATCTGCTGAGAAATATCCCAGCCTATACTAGTGTCAATGCACACAAGGATCTTTATTTTTTCAAATTCATATATATTTTGAGCATTCATTTATCAAGTTTATTTTGCTGAAGCCCATTATCACACAAGATCCTTTAGAGATTTAGCAAAAATTCTATAAACAAAACTACTAAGGGATCAATATACTGTTTGATTACCTATCACTCAGTTCGATTTTCACTGTTCACTGAAAATCCCTTTATATTATTATATCACCAATTAATGTTATGCTATTGTATACAAAATGCTAAATTAAAATATCGCTCCTTCCAAATATAGAATGAAATGAGGATGTTTCCCAGAAGGGCACACATGAGCTTTTCCATTATTTTTCTTGCATGTCAAGTGCTATTTTTAACATTCTTTGTCTTTCTATCTAGCATGTTTTATTGAGACACAAAACTAAAATCCTCTCTAACATTTGCAACATTAGGGATAGTAAATTATGACATCTCCATCTGCTTCTAGATTATAGATTAGCCTAGATTACAGATAAACATAGATTATAGGACAAAAAGATCTTCATTCAACTGAATTACTTTTACTGTCAAATACTATAATGATAGAAAGTAAAAGAAAAAAGGCTGAAATCTGAAAAGGAGCCTTCTTGTCCTGCATAAAAGAAATTATTGTTTTCCTTGACTAGGTGGCAAAATCCAAACGCTTTTTCTGAGGTTTCAAGTATAGTCAGCAAAATGAGTATATACTGCTATCTGAGTTCCTAGTAAAACAGCCTATATTCTGAGAGCGCTATAAAAATGACATTGAGGGTTTCTATATCTACATTCTCATTTATTTTAATTTCCACAGCAAATAAGTAATATTATAAGTGAATAAATACTTTTCTTCCTAACAGTTCTATAAACTCAACCTGCTAAACTGAGTCCCACCAAGCATGGGCACCACTGTCCTACACAAAGCAGGCTGCCTTCTCTCACAACTTAAAAGGTCACCTGGCCTTCAGGGTGTATAGAGATCATGACCGTGGGTTCGTAGGATTCCATAATACACAAGGAGACTTAGGCTTTACCGTCTAAGTTTCTCTACTTTATTACAGATTACCACAATGCTACAAAAATCACCACTAGCCAGTATACCGATGATGAATATAGTGAACATATATCTATCAAACTATTACAAATTATTATTAGCAATCAATAATACAGAAACTATCAATAATATCGGCACCCAATAAAAGCAGCAACAAGTACATATATAACAGTATAGGTCACTACAAACTTATCACCAATAAAGCAAAGTTATCAATAATATAACAGCAGATGTACTCATGATAAATTACTTATATTTATATACATGGTACCAAGCACAGTAAATAGATTACAGAGGGGGACCAAAGCATCCCAGAGGGGAGGACAAACAAAACTGACTCCAGAAGTGGGCCCAGAGAGGGGCAAATAAATAGATAATAAATAAGTCTCATTTCAAGGTGATCTGCATCACGGAGTTTGGAGTGAGCCTAGCGCCCCTAGAAAGGGTCCAAAATCTCATAGGAAGGTCATGCAGAGAGCTCAACCTGTTTAAGAGAAGGAACAGTACGTGCACTATGGGAAGTTCTCAGAGAGAGAAGGTCCATTTTTGGATAAAAATTAAGTCATTTTTATATCATAGAGACATAAGATGGTGTAGGACACCACCATTTAAAGCACCCAATAGATGTTAATTTCACCTGGGACAGCCAATAGATAATGGTGTTTTCTATCATCTCAGATCAGTTTTTATTTTTCCAGACTGTTTTCTTGTTCTTGTAGTTAGAACAGCCAATGGCAGCTACTGATTCTTAATTTCCCAGGATGTTTCTGCCTTTTCAGGTGATAAGTAGCTGTTACAGTTCCTTGGCTTTGTGCTTATCAGGGGTGTCTCAGGATGTGTCCAGTTTCCAGGTGCCCAGCTGCATTTCAAAAATGCCAGCTGCACTTCTCAAGGATGCTTCACAGGCCTGGTTCCCAGGCTAATAATTCCCAAGCTGGCAGGCATTTTCTCCGACAGTATTTCAGCAGACATTTTCTTCCCTTCACTAATTTTCCCTTCTAACCAGGTCTCCTTTCTAGCTGCTCAGATTACCTCCCTGCAGGATAGCTTAAACTTCCAGCCATACCCTGAGTGTGTGCAAGCAGTGGCCTTCTGACATACAAGCAACACCTTTGTCTTCAGACCATAGGCATAATTGATGGAAACCCACCAACAGCACTAAATTGTTGGTGATGTACAAGACGGGCTAGAATCCAACTTATTTTCCCCTGGCTGTGCTCACTCTGCCTTGTTAGGTACAGTAAATGCAACATATCTTCCTTTCATAACTGAAGTCAGCAGATATGTCACTGAATACACAAAAGGGCACATTTGTGGAATAATGAAGTCTCTCTCTTATAACCACTTTTCACAGTACTGCCACATGTTAAGCACAGACACAGAACTTAAAGAGGTTTCTAGTGAAAGTCAGCCGTGAAGGGCACCGAACTTGAAGGATGTGGTTACAAATTCAAAGCCAGAACATACGGGACTCAGGAATAGTCTGGGACTTTTAGATCTGAACTCAAAGCAAAACCTGTCTTTTCATATTTCTCTTTCATCTATACCTCTTAGTTGCAGTTTCTCATATAAATGATTGCCACTAAGGGCGTGTTAACTCTCAGTATGGAAATCTTCTGGATAGGCTGTACAATATAATTCTGTTTCTCCACAGCAAGTTCCCATTACAGAAATACAACATTGAGAAATGTTTTCCTTCTGGAAAGGGACTAATACATAAAGGAATGACCAGTAAAACTAGAAAAGGTCAGCTGTGCTGAAAGAATGAGACCATATCAGTAAAATGACCAGCAATAAATCAATGGCAGGTGCTGCAAATGGATTAAAACCCCAGCTCTCTATGCAATCTGTCAACAACCAGACAGCCAAAGTTGGCAGCTGTGGCATGAGGGAATCTCATAAATGTGCCAGTTTCATATCAAAGTACCAAATCTTACACGTCAGGCAAGCATTAAGAGAAATGTTTCCTACTGTGAAGGCCCTATTTAACGTTTCCTCCTCTTAACTACTACAATCTGCTGTCTGAGTGTAGCTCTGGTTGTGAAGATTTCTAGACTTCACATTTTTTAGTGTTCAGAATAGTGAAAATATTTTGCCATTGTACAAGAAGAGTAATGAGGAAACCAGCTAGGTTCAGTTAGAGTCAAATAACCTGTTTGTGAAAACTACAGACAACTATATGCAGTGCCTAGAAGATTATCCATAATGCTGGTCAGTTTGCTTTCTACAATACAGAACACAGTGGTCAGCACTAAGGGTAATTTAAAGACTATTATCTAATTCTTATTCACTGCCGTCTTAATTGTATTCTGCAGAGAACATAATCCTCCAGAGAGATTACAGTAAATGTGCATATATTCTCTGGAGGGGAGAAAAAAAAAAGCAACGATTAGGAATTAATAACACTCAGCTTCTTCTGTTCCCCAAGATTTTAAACACAGCATTGTCTGCCAGTGCAGACCAGTCTCACAGTATAAATAGGAAAGCGAGAAAGGAAGCTTAGGTATAGTCCCAGCTACCACAGCTCCTTGGTCCTCATTTCTTCCATTTCATTTGTGTTGCATGTAAGCAGACAATAAGGTAAAAAGAGAAAATGAAGTGACTTTATGACTGACCAAAATCATAAGATTTAATTGAAGCTGCTTTACACTATTTTTGCAGTCTGAGGAGATCTGACTCCAAGATTTAGGAGCTACTAAGGTTCTTATTCCCAACCAGGAAAATCAAGCATGGCTTGAGCACAAAAGAAGTACTCTGGGTGTAGAATATAAACAAAAATAAATTACTGCACGAGATGGGAAAAGCTCATTATCTTCTTCCACTAATAATATATAGAAAGAAGGAAAGCATCTGTTATCATACAACCCTATCAGTAGCTTTTTCTTCTTTTGTACATACCACACCAAAAAAAATAAAATTGAAGCATTTGAAACTGTCAAAGTGGCTGTATCTGGTAGAAGCAGAGGTATCTGACTTGCTGATAAAGCCCATTTGTTATTGTTGTATAAAGGAAGAGGCATAATTAACTGCCTCTTGAAGACCCATGGGGTACCTTGCAGAGCTTCACGTCTGACAGCTAACCTCAGCAGCTGGGAGCAACACTGCTGCAATCAGTGGCGATACATAAAAGCACCTCACAAAAACAGCCAGTTGCTGTGTGAAGGGGCACACAGGAGTGCATTGTCCCTGTTCTGATCCTTTCAGAAGCCCCAGCATCCTCCCCCAGAGGATTTCAGGTGGTCTTGGGATCTGAAGTGCAATGTCATTCCTACCAAGCACATGTCCATTGGCAAGGCAGTCTTCAGTTTCAGCAGAAGACAACGGCGATAGCTGGGAGCTCAGAAAAGCTGCTTGCATGAAGGCCCAAGAAGAATTTAAAACCAAATACAATTACTTGGTGCCTGGCCTCAAGGTTAGCGCAAATAATTTGAATGTCACGCAGAACTGCTGTATGCGCTTTCTTTAAACTTCTGTGATTTACTCAGTATTCTGTTGAAAAAAAATCACAAGGATCAATTGAGCTTTAAATATATTCAGATTAATTCCCTCAACACCTAAGGTCCCTTAACTGATTCAGGGAAAAGTAGAATTTAGGAAAGAAAAACAATACGTTGAATGAATACTTGAAATGGTGTTAGAGACTCAGCAAAATTTTAGTAAAAGTGCTGTAGAAATAAAAATAGAGTCTCTAACTCTGCAAATCTACCAAGCATAAAATCAATAAAGAAATAATATGACAATGCCTCTCCCCTCCTGTAATTACATATCTTGAGGATGTTTTCACTGTTATGAAATAGCAATCCCTATATGTCCCCTAAATGAATACTCTTAGGTCATGTGATCTGATCAATTCATCTTGCAGTTTAAAACCATTGGCACAGCCTTAGCTTTTTCTGTAAGACCCGTTTTTTTCCATATTACTATGTATCTAGAGATATACAGCATGCATGTACATATATCAACATCCATACTTAATAACCTGACTGTTAGATCTATAATGTCAAAGAAAAAGCTTTTGTTCAACTGTTCACAATTCAGTGCTTATAATCCATAAGAATGATGCTTTCAGGCTCTTTATGTAAGAAAGGAAATTTTATTAAAAATGAAATATATTTCCTTTGTGAAGACAATCAAAATAATTGATACGACATATGAAAGAAAATAGGCAAGCCATTTGAACACATTTCCCATAGAATCTTACCATTTTCTGCCTGCAGATTTAAAGACTTTTTGCTTATGCAACAAGGAATGGACTTCTCTTGCAGCTAAGGTTTGGTATCAAAATCCTAGCAAGAATTTAGGATTCTTTTGTATGCCCATGTTCTTAAGGTTCCTGTTCTGGGATTAAAAAAAAAATCGTATTTGCTACTAAATTAATTCAAATAGCCAATGCCAAGAATTACACTGTTCTTGAATTTCTTCCAATGAATTCCTCCACAAACTTTTATTTGCCTATTTTACCACTTAACACAGCTGACTGGCAAAACATTGTTTAAATGCTAATCTGGTGTTTATTCAGATACTTCACAGAGTTCCTGCTTCCAAGAGCATTACATTTTAATAAACAAAACAAACAACCAAACAAAAAAACCCCAACAAAATAAAACTTTCCTATTTTTTGCTGCATCTTACCATTTTCCATGATGACAACTGGGGAAACCTTTAGCATTAGCTTCTTTTTCTAATAAAAATAATAAATTAAATGACAAATACATTTTATGTGGAAATGGCTATGGATAAAATCTACCAAACCAGAATTTAAACAGAAATTTCCTTCCTTGNAAAATAAAGGAATATTTTGCGTCATAACACTTTCTGTGTTTTCTCTTTAAAATTCCATTCCTCTTTAATAAGTGAAATGACCTTTTTTACATATGTTTATTTAAAATTCTTTGCTGTGTCTTGAACCTTTGCTGTTATTTATCTAAACACTTTAACTTGTGTTAGCTTTTTAAATTTTTTTTCTGACTATCATAGTTATGCCAAAAGAGTATCCCTTCCACTCTTGATTTTTGTTTAATCCGAACTCAAGTTACTCTGTATGGTTAAAGCTTCATCTAGTAGAAAACAGTAACTGTACAATTTATATTTTGGCAACTTGCCAGTAATTATCAGTTCTTTACTTTTTCACTACTCCTTTGATATGATAAATATATTTCTTTTTTCTATAGTGTTGTAGTTATTCTTTTCTCCAGTTACCCATTTGCAGAACTGAAGAAAATATTTAAAAAAAAAAAATCTGTTATGTCTTTGGAAGTTGCTTGTCTCTATTGCAGGTTTTGACATAGTCTGCTTGCGCAGTGAATATTGAAACCAACATGGAAACAATCAGAGTCATGGTATCATCTCCAGTCTGCCATTTGGAAGCACAGTGGCAGCTGAGATGCAGCAGTCATTTCCAATAGTTGTGGTATGCCTAGGCAGGAAAGATATTACTCTTTCAGTGAAAATGTGAATTTTGGTCTATTGTGTGAATGCTCTGAATCTACATGCAGTGTCAGAAAGTTTTCAGAGTGGGAGCAAAGTATCTTATTGGTCATAAGAATGACCGTATGATGGTGGTATGAAATCACTGATGTGCTATTAATTCATCTGCATCCGTGGCAAGGTAACTTCTTCCTTGGAAAAGTATGGATAGTAGCTGCTGACAATTTTAAAACTTTTAGTAGCAATCACTGTGTCCTCACTAAATTATTTTTAAATAAAATTCATCATTAAAAATACAATATTTTTATTGCTGAATTATTGATATCGACAAAATGTTTAGCCAAGGCAATTTCTCTTTGCCATTAAATATTATCTGGTTTTGGTATATTAAAGGGTTTTTTTTTTCTTCTACTTTGCTTCTTTAATCTCTAGTTTTCTGATTTTTTTTTTCGTTTCCATACATAATGTCCTTGCTTCTTCCTTTCTTTCTCACATGAAGAGTGGTGATTTTGACCAGAAGCACAACAATGACATTCTGCAGCAATGACTGATTTTATTTCATTTGAGGTATGTTGGTGGACAGTGATTTAAAGGCTACATAGCCTTACAGAACAACAGGAAGATGGACGTTCTTCAAGTGACAACTGATATCACTGAATTTCCAGTGGGGTACAGAAATTTGATAAAGATATAAAAGGCAATTTTTTTTTAACTTCAGTTTTGTATGTAACTGAATGGAAAAAGAAAGCCAAAGTCTGTAGGGATGGATCCTAAAATTGCAGCATGAGTAAAACTTATTGTGTTTGAAAATATTTTTTCCTTTTTCCTCCCCAGGAGGTTAAAAAAATAAGCTTACTGGCAGGGGTTGCTTTGTTTCACTGCTCTGAGAAACAGATCAACTATTTTAGGGAAACAGCCTGGGCTTTTGTAAACAAAAGTCAGGTTTACAATAATGAAATCTGAGTACTTAGGAAACATTGACATCACACCTATGAATGTTTTTGAAAGGTTAGAGAACACTACACTTTATAAGGTTTCAAAACCAGACAACATAAAATCAAGAGTGCTAAATGCCACAGGAGCTTTATGGACATTAGCAGATATTTCATTATGTATTAGGTGTGTGAGATCTTTGGTAGTGAAATCTCCAAGGAGTAGTGAAAATATACCACTTGCCTTTGCTTCTTCTGCCCTCTCAACCTTCCTGCTGCAAGAAATGAGACTTAGGAATTTAGCCAGTCTGTATTGATTAGTCAGTCGGTGTTAAGCTCAGTTCAAAGTCATGATTGAGAGAGCAAATAAAAAGATGGGGAAAACTTTACTTGATTGATAACCAAAACTAATTCCACAAAAAGTAGCACTTTATACTAACCAGGTATATCCATGTGGGCACTTAAAACAAGTAATTATGATATAAAATCCTACATTTTTTGGTGACATGGCATACTGATTGTCATTATTTTTTCTTTATGAATTAGATACGATTAATTCAGCAAATGCCCAGTTCTACACTTCCTGATTCCTAACATTTCCTACATTTCCTAACACAGTTTGCTAAATGAAAAAAAAAACAAAACCCTAGCCTATCTATCTGTGGAAGATTAAAATGAAAAATTATTATTTTACCATGCCACAAGCAAGCTAAAAGAGACATAATCCTGGCTATTCTTCCCTTCTTTAAAATGAGAATATCCTAACACTACTCTATCCATGCTGAAATCAAGAATTGCTGGAGCAAGGAAATTTGTCCAGACTCGACTGCACTGAGGGCATGGCTGGGGGAACAGGCAAAGCTTAAAAACACGGCTATGCATAGGCACCATAATATTGTCAAGTATTTCAGAAACATGAGCAAGCAAATAAGTGTCTGGATGCTGATGTATTTTCCTATATCTATTTCCTATATCTATTAAAAGACTTCTGTACGGCACAGTTATCAAATCAACACAGATCTCACAAAGTCAGTTACTTGCTGTGTCTGCAGAAGCTTCAAGGGTCTTAGCACCATTTTGGTCTCTACCTGCCTCTGGGATGTCACCTGGGATAACATGAATGTCTTTTACGTTTTTGTGCTTATATATGAGCAGGGGCTGAGCTGGTTGGATTTTATAAATCATCAGCTGACAGCATCCTTCCACTCTTCATCCTGCACTAACAAAAAAACGTGCTTGAGCATTTTCCAGGATATAGCAATTTTCTAGTCTAACAGCAATAAAGATGTGGTTACCTGTAGTTGAGTCTACACTGGGGAGAACTCCTGCAAACTGCTTCACAAATGAAAGTGGAAGAAACACACTCGACTGCTTTAAGCAAGTCTCAGCAGACAAAGCAGCCCACTTGTTAAAGACAAGGAAAGGTTACCAAAGAGCACTCTTCAGGATGCTGCAGAGATTTAAGTGTGTTTGTTAGAGAGTTACAGCTAATTGGGGATGCTCTTCCAAAGGCAGTTTGAAATTAATGAAAGGTCTCAGAGTCAGGACAGCCAAAATGCCCGTCTGCCTCACCAACAGCAGTATGTCCTCAGCTGAGCCTGAACTATTTCAAAATTACAGAAACAAAGGATAAGCATCAGAGCGTGACTTGGCTTTCTCTGGAGCAGGGAGAAAGAGAGAGGGGGGCAAAGAAATAAAAGAACACATGCTAATGTAAAAATAGCAATACTAAGCTATGATGAGAGGTTAACCTGGCTTTATACCTCAAAAGCCAAAAAGCTTTTGTTTTGCTTTTTCTGGGCTTGCTTGTTCTTTAGGAATGGTAAAATTCAGATCTCCACAGAAACTACCTTTCACAGAATTGTCAGATCAGGATGAAGAAAAATAGAATTACTAAGAAAATTGTAGAGTCCTCAATGTTTTATTTGCAAAGAACAGCAACTATCTGTTTTTAAATTAAATTTACACTGAAAGGAAAGGGGAAGAAGAGGACAAACATGCCATGAAGAGATATAGTGGTCAGTACTGACTAACTTACACAATTCAGATGTGAATTCTCTTTTAATATAATCATCATTGTGTTATCAAACCACAGAACAGCAGACAATTCATCTACTTCAGAACATTAACAGTTGAGAAGCTGTAAGCTAATGTAGGCTGCCTTGAGGACAGCAACGAAGCAACCCAGCTCAGCCTCTTATGCAAAGAAAAGAGTAGGGATGAATAGAGGGCTGATACTCTGAGGGCACAAAGCAAGCTAATAAATGACCTGCAGAGAGTGTGGGCTGCATTACCCTGCAGTCATATTGAAGTTAAAGGGGGCATCCATTAGCCATCAGGACTGGAGCCTGCCATATAGTTTTCAGACACTGATCGCAGCCAGGATTTTCTCTCTTGGTTTATGTACATCATTTCTTTACTACAATCAGAGTGATGGGGACTTTCTCAGCAAGCCTGCCTACTGCTTATAGCACAGGCTTCTAATATATATATATATAATTTATAGAAATTGCAGTGCAAGTAGTTGTTTAAATTGCCTATTTCCTCATAATATGCCTTCAAAGCATAATCTATTATTAGAATGGGGGAAAAGTTAGTACAGTATAAAAGTGATAAATGAAAAAGTGAACAGATTTGTTTTTTCAGTAAATTTTAGAGTAAGTTAAACCAAAAAAAAAAACCAAAACCCAAAAAATCCTGCATAGTATTCAAAGGCCAGGCAGAAAGAGATGGCCTACCTGTCTTTATCCTTGACAACACTAGTAAAGGAAATAAAATTGCATGTCACAATACTATCCCTTATGAACTGGAAGGAGTTCCCAATACCTGTGATATCTTCTTTTTATGACCAGAGTGTGACTCAGATGCAGATGACAGAAGGACTATCTTGTGCCCTCTGCACCCTTCACATATTTCACTGTGTTATAGAAAGCATGTCATCTTCTGCTCACCAGTTATGCAAAGAAATCTGAGGAACACACATTCAATCAGTATTAAGAAAAAAAGCAGAGTCATTTGATAACTTCATGGCCTGAAAGGTCGTAAAGAAGAAAAAAAATATCTGATTTTCTAATAACAACTGTTTCATTTGTCCCCAAACTGGTCACAGATTTATCATATATTTGACTTGTTGAAATGCCCCAAATGAAAGTGAAACATTTTGTTTCACGGTAAATAAAATACTTCTTTTCACGTATGTCTAACAATATCACCAGGATTTTTCCTTTATTTTGTGTTTTTTCTTTTTTCTATGAAAAAAAAAACTCATTTCAGCTCATTCCCTGCCCACCCCACCCCACCCCCCTTCTTTGGCTCACTTTTACTCTTCATTGAAAAGCCAAATCTTCAGGTTTTCCTTTAAAACTGATAGATAGCTTGTTTTTGCAAAGTTGCTTCTGCCCTTCTTGGGTCCACTCTATTGAAATCTGTGACATGGCCACATTCTCAGCCCAGTTAAGGAAGAGCCTACAATTATCACCCCATATAAAGATAACTCCTGCCAAAGACATTCAAAGTGTATTATTCATTCATTTCTAGAAGTCATAAACTCAGTCATATTCTTTTCAAACTATGCACCTCTTCAGTTCATGCTTTTTCTTTTAATAAGCATCAAAAGCTCCAATTTTAATTACTATGATTCAACAACACATGTTATCTCTATTGCTAAACATTATGGTTTTCTTAAAATGAGACTGGTAGTATCCAGTAGAGTATTTTTACAGATTTTTTTTTAAAGCTTTATATGAAAAAAAACCCAACCCTCTCATATTTGGTGTAGCTAAGAATGACAGGTAATGAAAGAAATTACCTAGCCTTATATTAATTCTCCTAAAATCTAAATGCTTAGGAAATTGTCTAGCAGAGCTTTTACTTTTTCTTTGTCAATATAAAATAAAAAGCATTGTGGAGGATATGGAAACAATGTCTTAAGGCTAGAAATAAGAATGCCATAAAAATGGCAACAAACGTGTTAGAAATTAGAGTTAACAAAAATATTAAATATGATTGCCAGATTGTTTGTTTAGACTGGTTCATATTCTATATTTTGAGCGACCTTCTTTATATAATGCGTGTTTCACTAGCATTTATAATTCAAAGCGGCCAAAGCTTCTCTTTGGAAAGCAGAAAAATCTGTCAGCTTTTTTTTTTTTAAGCAGTTACAAAGGAAAATTTGCAAACAAACAGCACAATAAATACTTCTGCAAAGACACAACAAAGTCAAGAAAAGCCGTACTTCTATCTTTTTCATATAGAATATAAGGGTAAATTTCACCTGAGTCTCGCCATGAAGAAAAGGTAATGAGCATGCCAATTATTTTCTCAGGCTGTACAGGACAGGGTGAAGATTTATGGCTGTTTTCAGACATGATAAAGATGATCTGAACTGCCCAGAATGTTCATACTCAAGCTGTCTTCTTGAATCCAGTTATTCTCTGCCAGAAAAATCCAATTTCAGCAGAGAAATGCGAGGTAATCACAGGTGAGAAATTCTAGGCCACATCCCAGAGCATATATATCACATCCTCATTCCAGCTTAGGGGTAGTAGAACGAAATCAAATTACATATAGATTGTACAGCATGTTAAGTACCTTTGCCATCATAACAAACCTTTTAATTGCATGATGGTTGTGTATTTGATCTTTGCTCTCAAAACCATGAATGATTTCAGGTCCAAGTAACAGGCTACGCTACAGATATTAATTCCTTAGATCCATGTATCTTAGATCAGAAGAAGTGTGGCCAGCAGGTCAAAGGAGGTGATTCTGCCCCTCTACTCCACTCTCATGAGACCCCACCTGGAGTACTGCATCCAGCTCTGGAGTCCCCAACATAAGAAGGATGTGGACCTGTTGCAGTGAGTCCAGAGGAGGGCCACGAGGATGATCCGAGGGCTGGAGCACCTCTCCTATGAGGAGAGGCTGAAGGAGTTGGGGCTGTTCAGCCTGGAGAAGAGAAGGCTCCGGGGAGATCTTATTGCGGCCTTCCAGTACCTAAAGGGGGCCTACAGGAGAGCTGGGGAAGGACTTCTTACTAGGGCATGTAGTGATAGGATGAGGGGGAATGGCTTCAAACTGGAAGAGGGCAGGTTTAGATTGAACATTAGGAAGAAGTTTTTCACTTTGAGGGTGGTGAGGCACTGGAACAGGTTGCCCAGAGAGGTTGTTGAGGCCCCATCCCTGGAGGTGTTTAAGGTCGGGCTGGATGTGGCCTTGGGCAACCTGGTCTAGTGGGAGGTGTCCCTGCCTATGACAGGGGGGTTGAAACTCAATCATCTTCAAGGTCCTTTCCAACCTAAACCATTCTATGATTCTATGATTCTATGTAAAGCCATTCTTAGCTGAGTAGCCATAAATTAGATGTCAGTGCATGGATGTCAATGTATTCCTTGTTTTTCTGGGCTACTTTTTAAACTCATACACAGTAAATAAAAACTGTTTCTAGTAAGTACCACGTTAAATAGACTTGGCTTTTCAGTGATTAAAAAATACAAGTTAGCATGCTGCAGCACGTTGGTTTTTCAGTCTAAGCAGTTCTGACATAAAATAATAGAATATAATTACTTAATTCTATCAATTAAGGCTAAGTAGCTGTATCTATCAGCATAACAAGATTATGAGGCTTTTTATAATGCAAATGAGGTAGCTTCTTTTAAATACAGCACTAAAATTTTGGTTGGAAGACGTGACAGTGACCCAACATAAAGTCTATGGTTTTCTGCAGTTGCCCAAGATCAAATGTTAGGACTAGAAAGCTGGGCATTGGTAGGTCAGCTTTGACAAATTCCTTCACTAGGAAGTCACTTTGTCAAATTTGGTACTTCGACAAATTCCTTCACTAGGTTGAAACTTCTTACTGATACAAGGATGCATCTTCTCTGGGGCCAAGTATTTCTTCAAAAGGCACCGAAAGACACAGTAGCAGACAGGTATCCAAAATATTTAACAGCTTTCGACTGAGTAGATAGCCAGATAGGTTGATTCCAGTTAAACAAAAGTTTTATTTGTTGATTTTTTCTGGCTTCAGTGAACTATGAAGTTTTAGGCTGTGTGGGTTCCAGACTGTGGAGAATATATTGGCTGGGCAGTGGGCAAAGGAAAAGGAGAGTAGCATGAAAGAGCTGTAAACAAAAAGAAACAGCTGTAGACAAAAAAAAAAAAAAAGAAAATTCCATTTCACTTTTCAGTCTGACAGAAAGTTTTATATGATGTGACTTTCTCAGGACAGATCACATGCATAATTCCCACTGAGTCATTGCCACAAATAAGATGTTGAAGCAAAAACTTTATTCTTTTATTAATTTGGTCTACATTTGATGTCCTGAAAGACAGGATGACAGACTGACATTTCTCCAAGACTTAGAGTCAGGATGTTACCAAATGATTCTGCTGAACTGCTATTCTAAAATATTCACATCTTTGAAAAAAAATAGGACAGGAGCTGAGTACAGCTACTTCAGCAGTGGTCATCCCACAATGTGTAAAACACTGTATTAGGTGCATCTCAAGCAGTTACTAACAGCATATCTAAAAACATCTTGTTCAGACATTATCTGTGTTAATAGACCAGAGTTTTCAGTGGCTTCAAAATATGATCCAGTTCCTGTGGCACAAACGTTCTTCAGTCTGGCAAATGTTGCGGCATTTCTGATGCAAATATTGGATGTAATCAATAGATAGTGGTTCTAACAGCTAATCAAAAATTTACACTTTTTATTTTTTAATTACAGCTCATTTGGGTTTTTTGAAAATTTTTCAAAATATGGCCTGTCCTTTCTTCCAGGTGACCATATGACTTACATTATCCATTACTGAATTCTAGTTTTCCTTTTATTACTGGTTCTTTTTTCCAAATCATCATTCTTCAGACATCACAGATATTGTTAGCATGGTTCTGTCTGCCAGCAAGACTGTAGGAGTGTCACAAGCAAGTATTTTCCTGATTTTTCCATTATTTTTCACCCAGAATGTTAATAAAATGGAAGTTTTCAATAACATTCAGTGGCCCCGTAGAGCAGAATATGAAATAGAAGTAATGCTACATCATTACATTTCCAATAGGCTGCAATGTCAGGGGATAGGAGACAGACCTGTCATAATCGACATTCTGTCTAACCCTGAAGAAGAGTGTGACAACACGCAAGAGCTCCCCATACTTACTGCACAGGACATTCCCATCTTTCCAGCAGAAGTGTTTGCACACACCGAGCGCAATCTTGGTCATCTTGTACTGGCAAACTGAAAATCAATCAGCTGTACTTTTATATCTGTAATTTCACACCCCTTGGAGATACATATGCATGTTTGTTGTTTATTGCAGTACCTACTAAATCTAAATATTTACCACAGAATGGTGACCTTTCCTGAACTGCTTCCTTAGGCCACTGCAACCCTTATTGGTCAATAAAACAAGTTACAGACACAGACATGTATATGACGCAGACACACAAGCACATATATACGTGTGTTTGCCTCTTTAAGACACCCATCTTAAACCCCTTCTTTTTCCTTTGCAGCACAGATGTACTCAGTGAAACACCAGTTTCGCATCAGAAGCACAAGAGCCACATTTGTTCAGCTCCACGCTCAGATCAGCAAAGTCCTCTGCTTGAAATGCTCTCAAGCTGCTCCCACCTCTTTTAACATCAAAGTTTTCGGATTTTTTTTCCTCAGATATGACACCTAGACAACATATACACATGCAGCCAGCTGTGGCAGAGTCTTTCCAATATTAATTGAATGACAACACATGGTAATGATGTTAGTGCAGCTACTTAGCTCCTGCAAGTCATCCCAACAGTGAGTCAAAAAAGTTGTCTCAGTCAATGCTAAGGTGCAGCTCTGCCTGGAAACTGCATTTTTTTGGTTCTCCTTCAGTGCTCCTACCTGCTGGAAAAACAGTTGTAACTGGTCTTTTAATTTCCCCAAAAACTGTTAAGAGATAATATGGCTATAAAGGAGAAGTTGTCTAACCCCAGCAGCTTATTGGTGTCTCATCCCACGAAGCAAAATATTTTTTCATGTGTTAAGAAATAAAATAAAAAATAAATCTACATGGTTTACTATGATGATAAATCCATTAAAAAAGAAAACCAACCAACCAAATAAAAAAACCACCCAAACTCCTCAATTCTTATGCATAACAATATCTTGTGGTAAAGAATATCAAATGTTAATATGCAAAAATAAACCAAAATTTATTTTCTTCTTCCTGTCTCACTTTTACTTCAAGGGGTTTGCATGCCAATATACAGAAGTACATTAGATCATGGAATCTATCAATATGTTATTCTCTTTCAAAATCAAGGATTCAAGCAGAGTAAACATCTCACACAAATTAAGGTCAAAAGTGAGCCAAGTGACATCAACAGTGAGGTATTTTTGAATGCATAGCTGAAGACAGTCTTCTTGGTTGTTTATAGTAACAACTTCACAGCCAAATTCAGGAAGAGCAAAGCATGTATACAGATCACTGGGATTAAAAAAAAAAAAAAAAAGAATCTTTCCAAACATTGGAACACTTGAATCCCAGATTTTGAAGGCAAATCACATGTTGGTTATGAAAACTTGATATTCATCTACAGATTTACTAAGCAAATCTATAAACCTTTAGATGTCTATAAAAATACGTAGACCTCATCTCATATCCTTTTCCTATGAAAGAAACCAACTTCAAGAGATAAATTTGATCTTACTTGTGTTAGAAATTTTCTCCCCCCAAAAGCCAAGGCATTATTAGCATAATTAGCAGAGCACTCCAGCTGTAGCTTCAGGTTAATAAAGGACAGCCAGACTGTAGAGCACCCCTAAGATAAATTTCATCTTCTACAAAAGCCTCATGGCCCATTGTACATGAGTATAGCAAAACGTACATAATCATGCTAAACAGCACTCTTCAAGACAGATCAAGACCAGCTAATTCAAAACTGAGCTAGTTCTAGCACCAAATACAATATAGAGCCTTGCCAAGTCCTGACCATTTGGTGATTTACCAGCCTCAGCTTTGAGCACGCTAGTCCAAGTACCATACATTTGGGCTCACAGCTTGGAAGCCTGCCTAGAGCAATTTGTCCTGGCTCTCGGATCCCATCCTAAGCACACCGACCATAAGCAGTATCTAGTCCTCCATTTCATCATAACATTGCCTGGATCTGTCTGCATCACTGGCAAGATGCAGTGTTCCATCCCAAACCTGCATTTTACAAGGCCTAGCTTTCTCTCCGTTTGAGATCCCACAATTCAGCCAAATAGCCCCAGCCTCTTTCACCCACCAAAGGTGGGGAAGATACTCCCAAACATCCCCAGCCTGGTTTTCTTCCTAATCAGACTAAGTATCCTTTAACTTAGAGGAAGATTTTTTCTCTCCTTCCCACACCAGTCCACATCTCACTAAATTCTTTGTCTTAACCTGCTCCTGTCTAATTTTGTTCCTAAATTTTGTTCCTTTTCCTTGCCTCCTCTTGAGCCTGGATGCCAAACATAGTATCCTCTATGCGGTAGAAAAAGGGTCGTGGTTAAGCTGCCAACTTCTCTTCACCCTAATAGTCATTTTGGAGAAAACCATTTTAGTCATGCTCAGTCACAGTGTGGTAACAGTATGTGGATTTTCTGGAAAACACTAAAAGCTAGGCAAAACCTTCAGTGAACGAAAGTTTCAAAACTTTCTTGAAAATGTCAATTTGTGGCACTTAAAAGACAAACCTGGACAGATTTTTACAGTCATACGCCCTGCAAAGCCACACTGACACAGTTCAGGCTCCCTGTCCAAAGCCTGAAGCTGTGGTAGCATTTTCCAAAATAAACCCATACATTTCTTTTTTAATGCAGAATAACAAACAATATTTTTCCCCACTCTCCTGGTCAGAAACAGGTTTTCCTGACTGTTTTTTCCAGAAAAAAAACAAGCCAAAACACTTATGTAGCATACAAAACCTCAGCCTAACCATGAGAGATAACGGAATTATAAGCAACCTGGAAGAGTCTTGCAAGACATTAGACAGTTATAGTTTCCAGAGTTTTAATTCTAAACAGGAAATGCAGTGACCTGCAAGATGGAGTCCAAGCAGACATACTTTATGTAGCCTGAAAGAGCTCCGTGGCACAACAGGGTACAGCCGTGCAGTGATGTGCAGACTAGCTCCCAAGGCGAGCAAAAGAGCTGAATTGACACAGCACACAGCATTTTTCGGCTCAGACCTCTGCACGGCCCTTTCGTGAGTCCCACACGTTTACCGAGGCTTCCCCAGGCGATGCTGCCACAGTGCCAAAGCACAGCCCAGCACAGACCTCCAGTTCTCCCAGGCTCTGATACAGTTTTGTATGCTCTGAAGCTTTGGGCTGAGACAAAACCAGTGTTTGTCCCAAGTGCTTAGGAGACTGATGTCAGAAAGGCAGGTAATAACCACCTGCCAGTGGTGACCCTCCTGGCCTCGACACAAAAGACTGGAAGTCCATCCCTCCCTTGGGCAATCAACCACTCTGGCTGCCAGCTGCACGAGCCACTCTCTGCTACCATGTCTGCCCCTTTATCAGTCTTGCCTTTTCATAACGAGCGTTCTTCCCATTGTTCAGCCTGCTTATCCCCATGAAACACCTCTCAGCCCTCTTCCTCATGGTGTTTACAAGCTCAGACTTTCTCCAAGCTACAGTACCATGGCCTCAAAGTACCGTGTGAGGTAATGAGCCTGCTCCAGGCTTCAGAAAGTGTAAGTCACAGCCAGCCTCCCCTTCCAGCATGACACAGCGGGCTAGCAGGGTCTTCTCAAGTCCATTTGCTCATGACAGGTGACAACAACATAAGAGTAGAAGAAATTCATCCATTAATCATTCTGCCTTCACAATTTCATTTTTTGTACCAGTCTGTTGAGAGTTGTTTCCCATATTCTGTGCACATAGCAGAAAAGCTGTAATTTGTATTATAAAATCAGACTATTTCCATTACAGACTAAGAAAAAATAGGAATAAAATAGTAACGAAAAAGATTTTTTAAATGTTTTGTTATTAATGAGCACCAAAGCAAATATAAAAGAGAATGAGGCAACAGATTAAAGCAGCGCATTATGTTGAATACTCTAAGTTCTTAGACAATAATGAAAATTAATGTCAGCTTGACATTTTAGGGATTTTTAAAAGTAATTTCATTAGTGTTTTAAAGGACAGTAAAATGGTTGTCTTAGTAGCACCCCTATTAAAGAAGTTAAGAAATATTGATAACAGCAAAAATATGCAATTTCACACTCTTTTAAAGGTTTTCAACAAATTATGACAACCCCCCAAGACACTCTGTTCTTCATACCACAACCCGTGGTCTTTCAACAATAAAGGAATTAGTGTTTGTAAGGTTATACTTGTTGTACTTTTCTATTAATTAGGATAAAGTGTTGTGGCTAGTGTGCAGTCTCTATTAATCCTGCTTAAGCACAGCACAGTTTGTAAAGGGTGCATTATCCAAGGGCAGTACAAAGTAACCTACAGTTACCCACTCTTTTCCAGAAATATTTTCAACATACAATTAATTACTAAGATAAGCCTCTATCAGGGGAAAAGAACAGAGAAGTAATACATTTTACCCAAACTTTTCCAGGGTGAAATAAAAATTGTTTCTCACATACACTGTTATGATTGCTGTTTGATTGCTCAGTAAACACATAAAATACTAGGTGTTATTTGGAGAACCTGATTTAGCATACATAAAATTTCCAACATTATATGTAGAATCATGTACTATAATTAGAACTCAAGTTGTGCAGAACGGTCATGTAGCACCAGTAATATTAAGTGCATATATGGAGTTTAACAGAAAATTTTTAGCAAGGACTCTGATAGTTGAGCTCATCTGAGAGCTAGACTTCTTTCTATGGTTTAAATTTCATTCTTACTTATGCAGAACATTCATTCTAATCCATCAAATTTTACTCTTGGATTAGCAGCTAAGCCTTCATAGTCTTCCTAATAAACAAAATCCTTGGTTTACTGCTCTGAGGCTTAGGAAATTCCTGCTCTGAGGCTCAAGAATTCCTTTTCCATTTTTGAAAACCTCACGCATACATTTCCTTACTGTGTTCTTCCCACAATGTGCATAATTAACACTGACAGTTCAATTCTCAATCTTCAATTTTGTAAAGCATTGAAAATAAGAATATTATTATGGCTTGGGAGAAACCAGACTGAAACTGGTAAACAGAAACACCTTTCATCTAAAGCCCAAGGGGACAGTGAAATGTCCCTTTGATTAGAGATGGTGAAACAATAAAAGCCATCACACGAACCACATGCCACACTGGAAGTCCTTCAGGAATTTCAATTATATGGGCTGATGTTAAATGCCAAAGAGGCAGGACTGACTTGATTGCAGTTTTCACATTTGAGTACATATGCAGAGAAATTAAAAGTAATGCAGTAAGAGTAAGTGCAAGGCATTTGACACTGTCCCACACGATATCCTGGTCTCTAAATTGGAGAGACATGGATTTGACAAATGGACCACTCGATGGATAAAGAACTGGCTGGACTGTCACACTCAAAGAGTTGCGGTCAACAGCTCAACGTCCAAGTGGAGACCAGTGACAAGTGGCGTTCCTCAGGGGTCGGTGCTGGGACCTGTACTGTTCAACATCTTTGTCGGAGACATGGACAGTGGGGTCGAGAGCACCCTCAGCAAGTTTGCTGATGATACCAAGTTGTTTGGCGAGGTAGACACGCTGGAGGGGAGGGATGCCATCCAGAGGGACCTGGACAGGCTGGAGAGGTGGGCCCAAGCCAACTTCATGCAGTTCAACAAGGCCAAGTGCAAGGTCTTACATCTGGGTC